>CM077116.1:236968623-237086123 GCA_039619475.1 Icerya purchasi
TCGTTATTTCATTACTAATAGACTTGTTTTATTTCGAAACATACCGATGATGCGCAAGTTATAATTTTATGAAATTCTCAAAGTGTCGAAACTTTACCGGTATGAAGAAGGACTAAAATTTTATACGGAAGATAATTATGGGCGTTTCTATTGTTTACCTCGTACGTTTCGATGAAATTGCTGCCATCCATGTCCGGTATGTACGGTGGATCCCAAGCCAAACCGATTTCAGTGGCTTTCACGTGCGTCACTCGGACGTTATTCACCGATACGGTCATGGTTGACGCTGCTTCGGTGGTGACGGTAATGTCAACGTAACTGGCTCCGGCACCGTTTGCTGTTAAATTCGTCACACCGTTTTCCGCGAATACCAGAAATTTGTAGGCCGTCACTGGATTTAAACCGCTCACGGTGATTTTCGTATCGTTCAACTTATCCTGTAAGCAATGAAATAATCGTTCTCAGACGTGAAGTGTAACGTTATGTAAACAGTAACCGAAATAAACCGAGCTAGTACATATAAACATCAGACAATAAAGATAAAACCAGAGGTACTCGTATTTTTGTTAATTTAAATGGAGAGGGGGGGGGGATTATACCAGATCTAGGGAAACTATGAAACACGGTATGAAGTAGTGGCAATATTACCGACAAGGGTAATAACTTTTTCGTAGTAAAACTGGAATATCAGCGTAATTTGTTACACTAGAAAAGTAAGAATAAAGCGCGAGTGATTTCTAAAAAGTAAGCAGCCGTTGTTACATGGCATGTAGAATAAGATATACCGGAAAAGTGCCGGAGGACTTTCAAGTGTCCACATTTGTCCCAATGGAAATGGTTAGAAGTGCTCAGGCTTCCGTACGACCAGCCTAATGAGTGTGTGACGCCTTGAACAATAATAAACCGATTAATTGAGAAGAAAACTGATAAACAAATGAGGAAAAATTCGGTTAAGACTACCGTATCGATCAAAGCGGATTATCCAGAGAAAACCAGACTATTTACGCATGTTTGGTCGACTACGAAAAAGCGTTCGATGGGAGTGCATCATGGAAAAAACATCGATAGCATATGCTCGTTTTATTGGAAAATTATATCGGCGACAGAAAGCAAATTTAGCAATACGGTAGTCGCCCACAACAGAAGAAACCTGCAATATGCAGCGCAGTGTCCCTGTTCTTTATCGTGCAAATTATTCAATTACACTATGCCGAAAATATGGAAAAACATTGTAAATTTCAACAAGTGCAGTTTTCAAAGTGCACGGAAAGAAGAGTTTGGCATTATTGATTAGCCAGACGAGCGGGTGCTTGAGACGCCGTAACGGTTGCAAAAACAGTGGTGCACAGGCTAGCAAGCGAGAGCACGAAATACGACGGTAAACCTTACAAAGACAAAAGTTACGTCAAGAATTTTTGAAGTATCGCATATTTCCGCAAGGGGGGAATATAACTCGAGGAATTCGGTAAATTCAAGCACGCGGGGGAATTATTACAACAAACAATGATAGAGACGATGAAGTGAATGCACAGATAAGCACGAGCAGAGAGGCTTTTAGTATAACCTCGAGCGCACACCTGGGAACAAAAAGTGAGCATGAATCTCCCCCGGCTGAGGGTATTAACGTGTTTTATGTACGGTCGATAGTGCGCTATTTGTCGAAGACATGCTGTCAAAAGATAAATGAGATAGATGCATTCGGAATATGCTGCTATCGTCGACTACATCAGCATTAAACGAGTGCAGATGATGAACACTGCGGGAAAGAATTTCCCTGTGCCAGTGACATTGGAAGGAAAACGGAACTTTGTACAAAACAAAGTTAAGCACGACGGCCTGTTTCGAAGGATCGTTCAGGGACGAATAGTTGAGAAAGCTCCGAGGAGATGACGTAGATTGACGATGGTGAATATTTAATGCTCACTAATTCCAATTTAATTTAACTAAGTTACGATGCTGTAAACAGGTAGTTGGTGACCTGTAGTTTATACGGAAGCCAATAAATCAGTCAATATATATATATACACATATCAACGCAATTAGCAGACACGTAAACATTTCGTATATTATTAAAACATTGAATAAATTTAAAGTGTTTTTCAATAGCCACAATTAAGAATAAACAGAGCTCGTGTATTTCGAGGGAAATAAATCAAAGTAAGAGGCAGAAGTACGCGATAACAGAAGGCGAGGCTCCGGAACGTTTGTAATTTGAAAAAAATAATACTCTCCGCGGAGAGCTTACATAATTGAAATGATCAGACTGAGAAATGGCGGGCATTTGTTTTTTCTAACCATATTCAAAACGGAAGCAAACAATACGCTAAAATAGAAGAATGTAATTAAAGAAAAGCTACTCCGAACTACTTGGAATTTCGTAAAATGTATCAAAGAAAAAGACGCCGGTTTTTACAGATACACGTTTAAGTAATTTTACAGGCAATAAACCGACTAGAAAACATGTTTCTAAAATAATACTTTATACACGAGTATGTCTAAATAAATTGAGAACGTTTCTTTTTTATCGACTAGATTATATGCTGGAACCTACCTTCAGCTAGCTCTAAAATCAGTTTATTATTAATAATGAAATATTTAAATATAAGGCGAATACAGAAATAAGTCTGATACTCGTATATATAAATAAATATATATATATATATATATATATAGAGACGTATATATAAATATATATAGATGTATATATACAGGGTGTTCTGAAATTAATTCAGAAAATTTGTTTTACGTTATAAAGCTTATCAAATTAATTAGTTATAATTAATTTAATTAATTCACCGTAATAAAAATAAGTTTTTTTTTTTATTTTTTTGATTCAATATGCTTGGAAATAAAAATAAATATTGAAAAGAAGCAAAATATGTATAAAAGTGTACAGTCAACTAAGTAAAAATTCAAGGCCGTAAACAGCGTTACGCGAAGAGCTGAGTTGTGATACAGCAAAATAGTCAACATATTGCGTACTTGCTTCAGGCAGTTGACAGATCATTGTTGACTATACATTTACGACTACATTTAATACGTATTTTACTCTTTTCAATATTTATTTTATTTTTATTTTACAAAATACAGATTTATAAAAAAAAATATTTTTTCATTTAAATTAAATGAATTATAACGTTCAAATGATTTTTTCCTCAAGATTTTTTGCTCATTTCGACGAGCTTTATAGCGTAAAACAAATATCCTGAATTAGTTCCAGAACACCCTGTACATATATGTATATATATAATATATATCGGATACGGATTGAAATCGTAAAACAAAAAATTAATAGCAAATACGTAAATATAAACATTTTAAATAGTAATCGAGGCGCGTGAAATTGTCTAAAAATGTTTTTCTAACGTGTGCTTTTAGGACATTGTTATTTGTCACATTTCATGAAATTATTCTATATTTAATAAATGATTGCTGTTTATCTCTCACTGTTTATATTATAACTGAAATATATATATATATATATATATATAATAAATGAAAAATTTACCACATTCGGAATATATATAACGGATGGGCCACAAGCGTCACAAGTAATTCGATATAAAGTATCATTACGACCGCCTTGGTAATGCGGAGGATTCCACGATAAAATCACTGCTGATTGATCAACAAAATTCACCGTCAAATTCTGCGGTGGACCAGGTGATTCTACGGAATAAAAACAAAATTAACATCAGTCTAGCTTTAATGAAACTCGAGAGCAACAATTATGATGAAAACTGTTTCATTTTTTATTAGCTAAAATTAGTAAAACACTTAATGGTTTAATTAATGCGGACCGATCATATTTAAAGAAATTTTATATTGCGGCTATTTTTTCAACAGTCACCGAGTAGGCACATTTTTTACCGGAGCTCGAAATCGAATGATATGCCCCAAGCGATTGACAAAAAATTCAATCCTTACAGACTTTAGCCTGTTTTCTCACACGAAATGATATGCCTTTAAGGCTATTGATTATCTTTTTCTACTTTACAAAAAAATGGTTTCGATTTAATTTTACAATGGAGGGCGGAGCTACTACGACCTATCCCTTTGTAGTATATCAAAAATTATCTAGAAATAAAAACAGAAATTACCTGTATATTAAAAAAATTGTATTACTCTATAGTCGCTTCGCTCGCCAATCCCCCCAGGGAGTGCTCCTTAATCTGTTCACTTCGATGATAGTATTCACGCGTTAAATTGTCAAAAACACTTTTTTTTTCCCCACCCTGGGCGCACCAGCGGCCTTGACTCAACAACATGATAAATCAAGAGATACATTGTTCGAGTGTTCTTATTTTAATTATTTCCGGCTTTTGAAATATATTTTACATTTACATACTACGAAATAAACAAAAAAAAAGAAATAAATCGACGAATCATTTTTTATTTACGAAGAAATTAAAAGCACGATAGCCTAGCAATTAAGGTGCCGAGTCGGAGGTCACAATTTGAGAGACTTGTCTTATTCGAGACCCAAGTCGCTCCCAGGTTTATACTTATTCTGAAACTGCATATTGGTTAAACCAGAGTAATCTGGGAGGAAAATAAAGGCTCGAATCTCGTGAGAAAGAAACTGGCCACCGTGTTCTCTTCATATCCATTAGATTTGGTACATTGTGAAGCTTAATCATGAATATATGGAGAACTTACTTTACTTTACTTTACCAGATGCAGTATAACAGTATAAACACTTTACGAATATATAAACTACACCCAATACTCTTTCCATGTGAAGTATAAATTTTTCGAATTACCACATTAAGAGCTGGGAGAAAAGAAGAAAATAGAGTTAGAAAAAAGGCGTCGTCTGGTAGTTCTCATAAGAACAACGATACACGTTTTAAGAATTTAAAAAGAACTACCTTTGTGCTAAACAATGTCACATTAAAAGAATAGTAGAACAATTAGTAGTGTATTCAGTAAGAGTTAAATTTCTATGATTAATCTTTGTTACTATCGTACCGCTAGCGAGTCCATCCTTAGATCTATTTTCTATGTTTTTATTTATTTTTTATTTGCTTTATCCGTGTAACATGTTTAATGTAAATAATTCGTTCTAAACGTGCTGCAGTACATTATCCGATTTAATGTATATATTTTTCTCGTTGAGTTTTAAGCGTCACTGCGACATTTCGAGACGTTAAAGCGGCCCCTCCACCCAATATCGGTTGTTGATCAAATGTTTTTCAATGCATAGCAGGGATAACGGAATATTAAAATTAATTTCATCTGGATGCCGAGCCATCATCGAAGTATTGACAAGATCGCCGTGTGGCCCGCGATTGTCAATGCAAACATTTTGATAAAATCGTAGAGCTATACGCGATGTTTTGAAAGTCACGAAGCTCTGTACACAGCTACACGTATTCCGGGAAACATTAAGAAGGATTGATAAAGGTTACTTTGTGAAACAACTGGATGCGGCCGAAACACCTTTTGCGCATTATCCATACCTACTCAGTGGCCTACTACCACCACCGCCGTGTCATGTAACGTATTGGCAGCCGTCCAGAGAACTTCTTGGAAAAATATCGTACGAAATAGCGGCCGCTAATGCATATAATTTGGAAGTTTTCATTGAATTTTGGGTTAAAATCGAAATTACGAAATAATAAATAATAAGTAACGTTTTACTGACTGCCATTAGTAGAAACTAGTCGTACAAAAACAAAAACAAAAACAAAAATAAAAATAAAAAAATACGGAGAAGCCATTATTTTATAATAAAACTAGCGCGTATTCACTTCTAAAGAAGTTTATTACTCCATCGTAAGCCAAAGCGGACATATATGACACAGGAAGTTGCGAATTCACTTTTTTTAGCGTTTGCTTTAGAATTCGCAAGTCCTCTGGCTAGTCGATGATTCGGAAAAGGGTTTTCAGGGCTAAACACCCATTAGATATACTATTCGATTGTTCATCATTATTATCACGTTCGAACATTGATGTAATAAAAAAAAACCAAGTAAGGTCGGCATTTACTTTTTATTTCTATTCGTTATAGAAAATAATGTTTTTTTTGTTTTTTTCTTCTTCCGGTAATTTTTAATAGCGTGTAAAATATTGTTCCGCTTTCATTCGGTTCGCTGATCTAGAAATATTACGAATAGAACGGAGAAAAGAGAATCTAAACGTCATTCGAGCATATTAGACATCCGGATAGATGAAAATCCCGATAGAGACGGAAAACGAAAAAAAAACAAAGATCAGGGACGATATACGATAAATATAAATAACTATAAATGTTTTAAAAAGTTTGCCACGGAAAGAAAACCAATTACTACATCAGTAATGCCCCCCAACCATTTTAGTTGAGGAAAAATGTAAAAAGAATTTGTACATCGTCGCTCATTTGTGAATAATGTTTGTTTAACCGGAAAATTTCATTTGATAATAATAATAATAATAATAATAATTATTATTATTATTATTATTATTATTATTATTATTATTATTACGATTGGAGGGGTATAATTTTGCACGAGTATTTCGCTTGAGTAATCTGAATTTGTTGCTCATAAAAAGTTGAGAAACATTACCCTAAAGCTTATTTTAATATCTGGAAGTGTAATCCGTATATACCTAATGTATATATGTGTGTGTATATGTGTTAGTGTGTGCATATTAACGATGAAAAAGTAAAAAAAAAAGTAACAAAAAAAAATTAAAAGAGCGGCGGTTCAAAACTGCAGGGAATTTTCGTGGTAATTTATGAAGGAAAAAAGTAAATTAGCTTTCCAGCTAAACGCGTAAAGGATTAGAATAAATTAAGGAAGAAAGTTTGGCAAGCGGGATTGGAAAAACACGGAACGAGAGAGAAGTTGGTCACGCGGAAAAATTAAGACGTTACAAATTGTCTCGAAATAAATTTCAGAATCCTCCTAAAAAATAGTCAAAAGCGGGGCAAGAGGGGGCAAAAAGGAGAACAAAAACGCTAACGAGGAGAGAAAGAGGATTTCCTGCCGTACACGATGTTCTTTTTAAGAACAAAGAGAAATTTCCATGGTTCCGGGCTGAATTTGTGCAGTTCGCCATCGGATGGACGCAACTTCTACTTAAGCGGCTTTTTTTCGACCCATTACAAACTTAATTAAACCAGAGCCAGAAGACGAACTAATAACGGCATTCGAACGGGAAAAAGAATTATTAGAGAACGAATAAAAAGCATGAGAGATAAAGTCGCTAAAGAACAGAATAAGGCGAAGAAAAAAAAAACTGCTCAAGGGCCATGGAAAATATTTATAAGCGAATAATAACGATAACAGAGAGCCCCGGCCACAAAATTATAACGTTTAAGATTTATTATAACAAGCGGCGCTCTACGGAAATATCGCGTTCGGCCGCACTACGTCGGCCTATTATTAATTTTAATAAATCATCGCACGAATAGTCCGGAAATTTAATATTAAATTCAGGGCCACATCAACACAGCCGACAAGCGGACGAAACTAATCAGGCTAGTTTAGGCCGATACTTTTTCACGTTGCAACTTTCGTAAGCTGATTAACCGATGAAAAAAAGTAAATAAATAAATAAATAAATAAATAAATAAATGAATAAATAAAAAAACGACGAAAGAAAAAATGTAAAATAATAAAATAAGACGGATTTGCGAAAGTTCGCGGATAATTTTTCCTGTTCTTACTTGTAGTAAACTAGATGTGGGAAATTTTTAATTAATATCGTAAGGACCCAAAACGAAAAAAAGAACACCAAAGAAATATACAAATCTCACCTACATATGTATATGCAATAATTTGCAACTTTTGACATTTGAGAACATTTAGGTTTACAACACGTGTTAGATAGTGGCGTAGCTTGCTTTAGACGGGCCTTACATATATCAAAATTTGACGGGGGCCCTAATAAAGTGTTAAGATTTTTCACAAAAGAAATAAAAACACTCGCTTTAAATTAAAATAACAATTTATTGATTATAAGTTAATACCTACAATAAATGCTCCTAGGAGCTAAGTTTTCAATTCAAACAATTCCACTTCAATTAAATATACACTTTTCTCGTTTTTTTTTTTTTCAGCAAATTTATGTATTAAATCATCCGTAGATGAAGACGATTTCAGCTTTTCTAGAGAATACGACCCTATTTCTCAATAACTGATAACGAATTGTGTAAACATAAACGAATTTCGTCATATATCTTAATTCTGAAAGTCATACTACATTTTTACGAATTTTTTTTTGCTCACACACGTTCGGGGTTAATACGGCTGATCATAGCGCTCTGGCTACGCCCCTGGTGTTAGACTAAAATTGTTTTTTTTTTTTTTGACACGAACCGCTATTATCTTTTTTCACAATATTCGATTTACGACATTACGCATCTCTCTATAGTCATTTCAAACTAAACTCGAAACTGGTTTTCCACGAAATTTTTAAAATAGTGTCGTTTAATTAATAAAACATCCTTTTTGTTGCCAGAGCTCATCACTTTTCTAAAAATATTTACGATTATTCGTGTTGTTATCGCTGCGAAATTCTAAACGATAAGATGAACCGGTTGTTTTCATTTCGATATTTTTCCGGCTTAAGTAAAGGGAGCGTAAGGGATCAGGCAGCTTTCAACGATTTTCATGATTATAAAAAGAAAGAATGCAAGTGAAAAAAAAAAAAAATTGTTAAAATTTCTCTTTCAGAATTTTTAC
This sequence comes from Icerya purchasi, assembly GCA_039619475.1. Classification (NCBI taxonomy): domain Eukaryota; kingdom Metazoa; phylum Arthropoda; class Insecta; order Hemiptera; family Monophlebidae; genus Icerya; species Icerya purchasi. The sequence goes on from CM077116.1 coordinate 236,977,296, forward strand.
GTCTTTCATTAATCACCAGAATACGCTCGTTTTCCTGCCCCCCCCACACCCTTATCAGAAAAAGGTGTTGCCCAACATTGTGAAATCATACGAATTCGAAACCAAGCGTAAGGAATTATAATAACACAGATAGTTGACCATTCCCTACCGTACTTTAGTCGACCGTAGTCATGACGCGGCATTATTCGCCAGCAGATGTGTGATACTTTAGAGAGATGTTTGGTTAAAAATCGAAATTGCTCCACTGTTCTATACTTTTTTTGAAGTTTGCTGCTAAATGACCTAGACGGCCAGCTCGTAGCATTATTTAGTGATAAAAGATAAATTTAGAAACGCAACTCCCCCCGGCCTTTTTCTTCTCACACTTAAAAAGGCGAACGTTAGAAAATTAAATCGTCCTTAAATTTTCCTACTTTTTCGATTATCGGAATGTTGGAGAACCTCTCGAGAAAAAAAAGGGAGAGAAATGAGTACGCTTGTTTGGTCCTCCATACTCTTTGCAGACCGCTCAGTGAGAGAAGGTGTGTTGGAAAGTTTGTCAAATTCTACCAAGTCTATATAGTAGAGTATAGATAACGCAATGTCGAATCTAGAACAGTTAGTTTTTCGTTAACCCCGTTACAAATTCGTTTTTAAAGTCGCGATATAAATGAGTTCCAGATGAAATAATAAAACGGGTGTAAATTCTATATACAAGGGGAGACGCGACAAGTAGAATTAGATGCGTAGTGGGTGAATACGATGATACTTCCATATCGGAGTTCATTAGGGCTCCGTGTATTCGCCACTATAATTTAATACAGTTACGGATTACACGCGATATACAAACTCCTGTACCTTGTAGCTTGGGCGCTGCTGTAGGCAGAAGGTATTACATTAATTTCCAGTTTAAAAGGTGCACTCTAATAGAGAGCACAATTACGGAGTAACCAAAAACGTACGGACTCAAAATCGATGTTAAGAAAACGGAATGCACGAGAACCGAGATCCTGCGTACAGGCAGACACAGTGGTATAGTACGGTATCGCGCAAATAATAATCGGATGAAGCGGTACTGCGGTCTTAATAAACGAGTGTCCATTCGGTAAAAGTTAATAATTTGCCGAACTGTTGTTTGTCCAATTGCCTTTAAATGGCAGAGAATGCCGAGCGCAACTGCTAAACGAGAAGAACGTGCACTACATGCGGCGGAAATACGATTTCTAAGCTGATAACTGAGTATATATATGTCTGACTGTATTAGGGAATGATAATCTTCACGCAGCGATGGGAGTTGCGTCCGTCCTCGATAAACTCCGCGAGAGTTGCTTAAGATGGTAAGTCGTGTAAAACGAGCACCCGGGTAATCAGCAAACACTCGTTGCTATCAGAAGTATTTGAGTTTGAAGTACAAGACGTCTGGCATACTGGTAAGGATGCCAAAGCGTAAATGGACTCGTACGATGATTACAGCCGATTTCAAAAGCACCCCGGTATAGATCTAAGCCTGACATCCATCCAAGGACCCAGAAGCGCTCGATACAAACAACAGACCCCGCACCAGCGGGGAGAAAGTGCTAAAAGTAAGAAGAAATCGCAACACAAATAATAATCAGTGACCATAGAGTATCAGAAATCTTATACACTGCTTGCCACTAAAGATAACTACGTACCGGAATAATAGAAAACCAAGTACGAAACGAATTCAGTACTAACAGGGCAATTATAAGGGCGGTTTTGCGAGCCGATCGTGTGGTTTTCTTTGCCGGTAGGCTAATTAAAGTTCGTCCGAGCGATATGGAAACATTGGTAGATCTTAGGCACGTGCACGAATAATCGTCACGTGATAGGTTCTTCTCGAGGACGACGATGATGACGGTCAGTGGGCACGATCTGGAGAGCAGAATAAAGTTGAATCCGTATAAACTTCCCCGACTACGATAGTATTCGAGCGAAAACAACACGGACGCGATAGAAAACTATTTCTACTAGAAAGAGAGAGAGAGAGAGTGAAGAGGAAAGTTTCTATTTATTTTTCGCTCATAAAAAACCCCCGCCCCGAAGATGCTACTACGTGTCAAATACCCAATCAAGAGTCTATCCGCCGAGAAGGAAAGTGAAAAAAATAAAAATGAAAATATACATTGCCACCACCACCACCACGTTATCCAAGATTTTACGCTGCCGAATTGTTCAGGTAAATTTTCTAATTTGGAGACGCTAAAAGTTTCGCATCCTTGAAAACTGCGAATATTGCTTGAATTTTGGTAACGGCGCTAGTGTATACAATCGTTCTTCCAGTTACGCAGCTGTAGTGGTCGAACTATTAATTTCCTTCTGTTTAAACCAGCGCGCTTACTAATTGCACAGAGGACGCCGGACCCCCCCCCTCCTTTTTAAAAAATGCGGCTAGCAAAAAACGAAAAATCTTTCGCTCTTACAGTCTCATCGTAGTTCGCTTAGCTCCTAATCCGTATTCGCGTAAATTTCTAGTCCGGTTCGCGTAATATTCACGGAACGGTGTGCGCAAAAAATTTCAATTTGAACGGAATAATAAAAACAGGAAAAAGAAAAGAATAAATTGTTCCGATAGTGTTTCAATTGCACCGGAACAGAATTCCCGACTAGCGCACACCTTCTCGTCCATATCGCTAGAGCATATTTTCTTTTGATGAAGTAACAATAATGGCAGGATGACAATCCGCGCTAACTAACAATCCGCCCCGAGTTCCGAAACGAGTAATTAATCCGAATGCGAAAAGTAACGGAAAAAAAAACCGAGATAAAAAAAGAAGAAATGCTTCGGATAACATTTTATTTTCCATTTTAATAGAAATATATATATTTCAGAGACAGACCGACCGACCGAGCGACCGACAGACAGTCTGAGGTAGACAGACAGACAGACAGACAGACGAACCACTTTTGATGGACCAGCGGCACGAGCGGAACGCTTGACTGGAAAACAAAAGAACTCTGCGACACGAACGACTGAAAATGGACCGGTGGCGCACACAGACATCGGAAGAATTTGAAGAGGACGCGGAAAATGAAGAGAAAAATTTTCAAAATTAGGGCGAACGGATAAATTTTTTAAAAGTTCATCGCCACGTGAAAAACAGCAAAATTAAAAACCGAAAAAGAAGAAGAAGAAGAAGAAGAAGACGAAGAAGGAGGAACATGGATAAAAAGGAATGAGGTATTATGTGGACGGCAGTCAGTCAGTTAGTCGGCCAGGGGTGAATATACTTTGCGCGAGCAGCGAACGAACACTTTACCGTTGTCTGGTCTCAAGTGCGCTCGCTCGTTTCCCGGCTGATATAGATTGCAAAGCTGGCCGCCGACGGGAAGGCAAGTCTGACGCGGAAAATGATACAAGTGCCCCGGTTCCGGGGTCTCGAGAACGACGCATTCAAAGCGAACACAGACGCAAGATGGAAAACTTGATATGCTGCAATTTTTTCAGAGCCACGCTGTCATTATTATTATTAGTATTAGAGTATTTTTTAATTCTGCCAACTGCACGACCGACGACTGGCGGGGCGGGGCGGGGCCGGGCGGCGGCGGGCATGTGGAAAGAAAAAATGGAACATAAATTTTAAACACTCTAAACCTGCAAACCTAAAATCCCTCGCAACGAACCACTTCCTCCGGTCGCTCACTTTGTTCTCAAGCTTCGACTCGTCCGCTGCAACTCTTTTCAGCGCTGCGCCGCACGCTTCAAAGTGCTGTACTTTACTTCTTATCTACTTTACCGGCAGCTAGATAGACGATTCTGCATCTCCAGCACTACAGAAGCTCTCTTATACGGCAAATTAAAATGCCAACGACCCGGGCGTTTTTCTTTTTCAGTTTTTTCTTCCTTCTAATTTTCAGTCCTTTCTTCCGTATTTTCGGACTACTACTATTATGATTATGATTATTATTATTATTATTCTATTATTATTACTGTTGTCATTGTATAAAAAAGAATCACTATACATACATATGCATATACATATTACATATACGTATATCCATATATATATATATATATAACTATTCAGACATTTAAGAGTTGTACACTTGGTACACGAATTTTTTTGCTTACCTGTTGCTAACCCGGTCAGTGAATCCAAAACACCCTTGTTTAAAATATTATTTAACCGAATTATTTCGCTTTAAATGTTTTCGAGGTATCTGGTGACTTTTGCTTCCGTAAATGATGAAGTGAACGTTACGATAGTGATGTTCAGCTGAAATAGTTTGTTCTTTGATTGATTAGCAGCAGAGGGTTTATGAAATGAGTTTCGGATACTCCAATGCAGTCGTGTTCCGCAACGGACACGTACAAATATGGTGTAACTATGAATATGAGTAATAATAGCTAGGTAAATTGTTTTGATATCTGGCTATCTTCTTTGATAATCGTTTACCTGTTTCACGCAAAACATTTCAAATTTTTTTCGTCTTCTTGCATCAAAAGGTTAAATCTGTCGCCAATCGACTAGAGTCATCTCAACATTCTTAATTCTGTCTTTCTGTAAGTGCACATGACCCGTTCTAAATTTTACTACTGTTTTTTATCTACGGCTACGCTTCCAAGGCCAGACTCTCGTAATCAGATATAACCTAAAATTCTTACCGTGTCCTCTTGATGCGCTTAAACCCTCTCCTATTCCAACAGTTTTTACTGAACTAATCTATTCGCAGATTAGGCTACCGCATTTCCTTGCTAACGTCTCTCGGTCCTCCACATTCATTCATTCTCATCGCTCGATCTTCAAAAACTAGCGTTTTATTCTTAGATAAATCTATGTCTTATCTTTTATTTCTTTTCATGTTGGTTCAATTGGGCCTTACACAATTTTCTTTAATAATCTCCGCTACTTTTCTTTCAACTTCGCGAATCTTTGTCATTTTCCTAGAGTTTTTATTTCATATTCATTTCCAAAATTCCTTCGTAAGCCGTAGTTCAGTAAAAATTTTACAGTACCTTCAATTCCTTATTTTCTTTTCACGCAATCATTTTCACTGATAGTTCGTGAAGTTGGTGTCGGAGCTACTCGCATCTTCCAAGATTTTAATATTTCAGCATCTTTTCGTCTTCCCTTCTTCTGCTCCATTTTCACAAATCCTACGATATCCGTGTTATCTTCATTGCTTCTAATTGATTTTCTTCAAATTATTCGATTATTTCGAACTGCGTGGGAGTTTTTTAGACCATCTGCTCACCTCTTTCTGATCCGTTAACATTGCATTATTCTCTCCGTATACATTTGTACATATTCTTTCGTCCATTCGATTTGCATTGATCTGCTACGGATTCCTCTAGCTATTTAGGTAATTTTGGTTAAAGAGGCGCTTGCTTCTTTGGCTCACGGGTTGCTGCTTTTTTCCGTTTCCCATCTCTAATTCTAATCTTCCTCCGCTGCGTAACAGTTTCCATTTCTGATTTTGGTACATTTGCATTTTTACCCTCTTTCTATTAATCACTCCTTTTATTTGTTCAATCTGGTCCCGTCTAATCCATCATCTGGTTTTCTGCCTTTGTCGTTCTGATCCCTTCGTTATTCGCCTACCTTCATTGGCTTTTCTCGTTTTCGCTTTTTATTTCCTTCCTCTACTGCGTCCTCTTCATTTAAATGATGCAGGGTTGTCCGGTAATTATGTGTTTCATGCGCAACGTTATACTCTACAGCTCTATGTCATTTGGACTTTCTACTCTTCATTTCTTGTATCCTGTGCTTTTAACAATGTCTGTGGTATCGTATTAAGAAGTGACTCCTTCTTTTTTTAATTATTTCTGGATAAACGTCGCCGGTTAACGAGTGCAAAAAAAAATAAATAAAATAAAATAAAAAATAAAATAAAAAATAAAATAAAAAATAAAATAAAAAAAAGCCATGTATAAAGATATATTCACAGGTTTATTATTTCCTCCTCAGTGTATAATAAATTCGATCCCTTTGGTCATAGGAACACACCATCAAATAATAGTCTCCTATAATCCTTATAAAAGAGTCTACGATGTAATTTTTCGTCAATGATATAAAAACATTGTTGATTTCGTTACAAGACAATCTATATAAAAATGCTACAGGATTCTGTCATATTACTTTCGGCGTAAAAATGAATTTCACTAATATACCACGCATCATATGTTTATTCTTAGCTACAGCTCTCTCGAAAGCTGTTATATGCTGTAAAACCAATTAAACATTATAAAACTATGAAACTTTCGTTCTCGCAACGTCTTTCTATTTTTGACAAGTTTTTTTATGCTACATATAATTTCTTAAATCTTCAGAATTTCTTTTCTATCATTCTCGTAATATCCATATCCACACACACACACACATGTAAATACACACCGACATATACTTGTCAGGAAAGCTTTATTGCAGCAACGTTATTAGAATACTCACACGAGATCTAAGAAGTGTAATACCTTTCCAATAAATGTAATTTTTATTAAGAAGACTAGTGGATCACCATTAATTCTGCGAGATAATTCTTTTCCCCCTATCAACTATAGATCTACAACGTCAGCGTTCGATTATAATCATTCGACAATGAAACTAATTAAAAACCTTTAATTTCCCAGTTCGTTTTTTTACATTAATTACGAATTATTAGACATCTATTTCGTCCTTAATTGCTGAAAACTGAAGAATTTTCTTTGTTGAAATTAGAAAATTTAAAAAGTCGGCACCTTTCTAATGGTTACATAATCATAGCGTGTTCAAAACTGAATAGAGTTATTACGGTATATAGATTATAAAACACTTTAATTATACGCAGAGCGAACACAGGAATGTTTTTGCCTAAAAACTACATACGAAACGGATAATACAAAATTACATTCTTTGTTGACGACAGTTATACTTGCAAGACTACAATACACTCTAATCTCGAGATGAATCTCTATAAAAAAAAAAAAAAAAAAAAAACAAAAAAACATATGAATTAACGTTGAAGTAAAAAAATTTGTTCAGCCTAATGGAGAGATCCCTTCACAAAAATCATAACATGACTTGGGATAGAAAACTGAAAAACATATTCTCCTTTTTGTAAGGCAGAAAAATTACAAAAATATTAAACAGAGAAAGAGAGAGAGAGAGAGAGAAAAGAAAAGAAAGAGAACAATGATGGTTAAGGACAAAATAACATTATATTCTTAAACATTTAAAGAACACAATTGAACAGGTGGAACATTCGAATAAAACATGATATCAAGGTTATAAAGAAAGTAATTAGAAGGGGGATGAAAAGGACAAAATGGAGTAGAAGTAGAATGAAAACCAGAGATGAATTCAGAAATCTGTTTCCGGGGGGGATTTTAGAGTTCTGGGGGGCAGAGACTTTTTTATATTTTTATTGAAAAAATGTTTTTGAGATATTCCTGAATAAACCCAAATATGTAAAAAATGATTTATTATGTGATTTAAAATAATGAAAAAGCAAGTGTGAACGATAAATTTCAAGTAAAATAACCGATTATAAACAATGTTTTCTCAGTTGGTTTTAAAATTATTAATTCTAATTGTATCCGTACGTATTTTATGAAGTTTCATTTTTCCGTCAAAAATAAATCTTGTAATTTTGAAATTTAAAAATATACGACTAACTGAACCATTTCAAAATGTTTTGGCAGCAACTTTTGACATAACTGTAAACAAAGCGAATAAAAAGAATTTTATTTCCTTTTAGATTGCTGCATTCTTAAACAGCTGTATTACGTTCTGGGGGGGGGGGGTAATTTTAGAATTCTGGGAGGGAATTGCCCCCCTCCCCCCCAAACCCCCCACTGGATAATGAAAACCGTGAAGATGATGCGGAAAAGAGACCGTAGTTAAAGCGAAGGCAAACAGCGGAAATTGTAAAACGTTTAAGAGAGAGTATGTATCAAGAAAACTATGGATGAAGTTGAAGAGATGGCTGAATAGAGAGATAAAACGAGGCAGGATTAGAAAATGAAGAAGAATAGCGGTAGTTTAGAATGAGCGGGAATATTTGTTTCGCAGTAGAACCAAAATCAACTGCTTTCTTCTACATTTGTAACGAAAAAACGTCTCGTGAATTTATAAAGTGACTCGCGTAATTTTTTATCACTGTCGGTTTATTTTTGAAAGAGAATTGTTTATTAATTTCTTTCTTTATACAGTTAGTCATCCGAATCTGCTCCGAGTAAAATAAGTGAACGCGCAATGAAATCAGTACAGACCCAATTTCGAAACTAAATTTAAAAAAGAACAACTCTATTTACTTTTTTTCAATAACTAGTATCTTAGCAATGTCAGATCCACGGGGTAATAGGGTACCCCCCCCCTCCCCCAAAAGAAAAACCTCAATGAAAAAATTTGTTACAACAGAGGAGAAATTTAATTTATACTATAAAAAATTAGTATGTTATACCTATGGATTTAATTATAACTAGTATTTAATATTGTTTTCGCTAGTAAAACTATTAATATTACGTGTTTATTCTGTTTTAAACGCAACACTACCGTCGATCTTTTGTCTTTTTTATTTATTTTGCAATTTCAATTAAAAATAGTTCAATGAGAAATGTATATATTATTTTTTTTACAAAAAGAATTCGGATCGGATAACTAACAAAAATAAAAAAGAACTAATAAAAATACTCTGTCGTTCTATTCTTTCTAGTAATTCCTTATTCAAATTCTAAACTACCATTTTTTAGGTATAATTTTCATAATTTCGTTTTACTTTTTTCATAACTAAAAATAAAACAAAAGTTAAACTAAAAATTGTAATAGTAATTATGTATTTTTAAAAGACATTTTTCAAAAATTTCTCAAGAGGTGGTCGCTATTTGATTTTCTTTATGAAACACGAGGGGTATTTCTTAAATATCTACCGCCTACCGTATAAGGTATTACGTAATTTTATAATTGCCCTCCCTGAAAAGGTTTCTCTGCGTCCGCCGCCGCCGCCGATCTGAGTGATTTTAAATTTTCGTACACTGGCTGCATATCATACGTTAACGAATGTAAACTGCGGTTCTAACCGAAAATTTTATTAACGATGTATTTTAAACATTCAGCTAAAAATGCGAGAAACATTTCGGAATGTGCCTTTTTCACCTATACGCGATTCTGGCCATTGCGCCGATACCTGCTTGTGATTTTTATTATGAAAATTAGCACTGACGTTCGTCTAAATTCTATATTTGCGTAACGTAGATATATATATATATATATATAACTCGGCCATTTTGGCCTCGCAAGGGGCTGTGGCCCGCCCTTGACCCCTCTTGCTTTCATTTCTGTCTCTTTCTCTTCTATACTTTGTATAAAATGATCAAAATTTACAACGTAATTCTTACTGGCATCAACACAAAAAGAAAAATAACATAACCACAAAAATCCTATTCTAACATTTAACTTCCGTTATATAAAATTAAGACATTTTTTAAATAACAATAACAAAAATCCTATAAAATATAACAAACGTTACATAAAATTGGGACATTTTTTTGGGACATTTTGCGTTACATAAAATTGGGACATTTTTTTGGGATATTTTGCGTTACATAAAATTGGGACATTTTTTCGAATGGGGGGTAGCCTAAGAATTACGTTGTAATTAATATATATATATATATTAATTACAACGTAATTCTTAGGCTACCCCCCATTCGAAAAAATGTCCCAATTTTATGTAACGCTAAATGTCCCAAAAAAATGTCCCAGAAAAATGTCCCAATTTTATGTAACGTTTGTTATATTTTGTAGGATTTTTGTTATTGTTATTTAAAAAATGTCACAATTTTATGTAATGAAATATGTAACGAAAAATGTAACGAAAAAATGTCTTAATTTTATATAACGGAAGTTAAATGTTAGAATAGGATTTTTGTGGTTATGTTATTTTTTGTGTGTGTTGATGCCAGTAAGAATTACGTTGTAAATTTTGATCATTTTATACAAAGTATAGAAGAGAAAGAGACAGAAATGAAAGCAAGAGGGGTCAAGGGGCACAGCCCCTTGCGAGGCCAAATTGGCCGATTTTATATATATATATGTGTGTGTGCAAGACACTAGGCACACTGTAGACAGCACAACAGCTTTGTTTTATCGTCGCGATGAAAGTGTAGTTCTAAATAACATCGATCGGTGCGCACATTTCGCATAGGCTCTGATTAAGGTGAAAAAACGGAATATGTTTATAATCTGTTTGCAATTTATCACGTTATCGTTGCAGTTCTATGTGCACGGCGGCAAATTTTACATATCCGATAATTGTAACTTGCACAATAGTAATTATAGGTTCGCGTTGTATTTCAGTTCGAAAGCCGCATTAAAGAAATGAAAGTTAGGAAAGAAGGAAAATCGAATAAAGGCTGAACAATAAAGTGCAAGACAAACTCGAACGAGGTTGCTTTATTATTAATGATGGAAATTTCAGTGCTCTTCCGTAATTCGCACTTAATGGAAACATTTAAATTCTTGTCTGTTCTTCGTCTTTCACTTCACTGTACACCGTGTCCGTTATACGTTTTACCATCAACCGAGGATAAACCGTAATAATTCTTTTAAGTTATATTTTCTATTTTCTACGGTGAAAAATTGAAAAATAAAATTTTATCATCTTACATAAATATATATGTATATGTATATGTATATGTATGCATGATTTACTAGTTTACACAGCAACAAAATAAGTAATAGAAAACACTGGGAAATATGACGAGCGCAATTCTCGAGGAGTAGAATTTATTCAAAATAGGGGAGCCTTGGCTGATCTTAAGACAACATGATGAGGAATTTTGTAAATAAACAGCGAAATTTGCAAGTACACTAAGAAGTTACACAAAACACAGCAGAGTACTTGACTTCGCGATAGCACGGTGTATATATGCAATACACCGCAATACACATTTTAATAATAATGTAGTATTTTACATCAACGTTTTAATGTTAGCGCGTACACCATCTACAATAATGATAACGACTACGGCGAAATAACGATAATAATGATAATAGTATAAAGCGCCATTTTCAATAAGAAATAAATTTCCTCTAACAACAACAACAACAACAACAACAACAACTACAACAATAACTACAACAACAGAATTTTGTACAAACAACAGTGCCGAATAGCAATAATACCGTTAAGATTTTAGCTTGCACTGGTTTAGTTTTTGGCGGGCAAATAAAACAACACGTAATATAAGCGATTTTCTCGGTTTTTCGGTGCTTCTTTTACTGTCTCGATTATCATAAGCACACGGTTATTTTTCCGCTATGCGGGAGGCGTACAATTTTTATCTGCTTGTTATTTCATTTTACAAGATACTTGGCGCGATCTCTAATTTTCAGCGTGTTTTCCTTTCATTTTTTCCATCTATAGTCAACGTGAAATGGTCCACATGCTCTGTGCTCATTATTGCGCTTCCGTTTATCCGCTATTTTCTTATCGATTTCTCCTTAATTTTGCTTCCACTAGCGTTGATTGTAATATATTGCACGAGTAATTGATAAATTTCAACATCAATATTTTAATGATCAAGGACAGAACACACTAAAGGTAATTATATAATAAGGGATGCGTTAAGAAAAAGGATGAATGTCGTGTCACATTCGATTTATGTCACCATTCTAAACGCAAAAAAGGTGCATGAGAAAAAACGAAAATAACAATTACATTTCAGCGTTTAAAATCGAAATTTATTACCACGATCGACCCCTTTACCACCCCGTTTCGGAGATAGTTCGAATTCATGTTCACTTTAATTTCTTGTTTACATTTTTTTGTTCTCAGAAAAAGAATTTATCGTCTGAGAGAGAGAGAGAGAGCACGCACTATAAATTACCTTTCATCTTATTCTTTGACTATGCTGCCCGAAATTTCATGAACTTTTCAACCGGAGAGACGAGATAGCATAGAAATCGAGCGCATAATGTGCAACTTTTTTAGAATTAATGTTTAGCATTAAAGAGTACCTAGCATTATGCTAGTTGCAAGTTTCAATTATGAAGTGACATGTGCACCTTCGGCTCTTTCGGTTGCGTTCTGTATTTTACATAAATATTCGACTTTAAAATCAATCTCGTGGTCAAAATGAAAATAGATCAAATATTTAAACGCCGAAAAAATCATTCAGAATGTAACATTATCTTTTTTTTTTTTTTTTTTTTTTTTGATTGCTTTTATTGCCATGAAAAAAAGTGCTTTATATATGTCAAGCGGGTTTCAACGCAGCGTTTCTCATTCATCGGACGTTGAACAAACAACAAATTTACAGTAGCTATTGGATGATTTTTAATACGATGTTTATCTAATTAACCGTAGATTTGCACTAAGCAGGTGACCGAAAAAGAGTGATTCATTTTTAGTTTGCTTTACATTATTAGCGGTGAAAAATTGTAGAAAAAAGTGACAAAAAAAATGTTACAAAAAAGGAATTCGGAATGAAATTAAATTATCCTATATCTATATTTAATTAATAAAACTGACTAAATGATGAAAGCCGAGTGAAAAGGGAAGTTTGAGAACCTTAGAAAGTCGGAATTATAAGCAAAATTAAAAATCGAAACATTTATGTAGATTGTGAAAAAATATGTTATCGTTATATTTGTCCTGAAAAATAGGTAATGGAAATTTATTGTTATTATTATTATTATTATTATTATTATTATTATTATTATTATTATCATTATGTTGTGAATTATAAGTGTATAGAATTATTCAGATATAGTTTTAAAAAATTATTTATTAATGCGGCCGTTTCACTCTAGCAATTATTTCGTAACTTTAAATAAATGATTAGAACAACAAACTGTTTATGTTAACAGACAGTTTGCAATTAACTGATTCGGTTTGTACATCGCAAAATCCGCGTGGCTTTAAGCGAATGGTTAATTTAAAAAATACCTATATTAAGTAAAAGTTAATAGCTTACGCAATGGAGCACATACGTTTTACAATAATAGAATTTTACTAAATGTAAAATAAAACGAAGATTAACACGATTATACATCAGCAGGGGCGGAGTAAGGATTTACGGGGCCCTGGACTAATCTTGAATGAGCACCAACCCCCCGGAAGAAAAAATAATGAAAAAATTCATCATCATATATATATATGCAAACAAGCAAAAAAAAAAAAAAAAAAAAACTAATAAAATTTAAATTATGCTCTCTTTAAAAAATCAACTTTCTTACCCTAACAAACTGAATACTACATAAACGCTGGACGTTAAATAAGGAATTTTATTATGTTTGCTTTTTCTACAAAAAGTAACCTTTTTTTTTTAATATTGATTTATAATGCATTATCTACAGCGGCGATATCGGTATTGTCGCTACAACGGTTTTCAAGCTAATCTCTTGATACACTCATGCGATGTTTTTGATCATGTTCTTTTCTTTATATAAATTAATCGTGAGTGTTTAAAATTCCATAATAATTGTTTATGTGATCAGGAAAAAAATGAATTAACGTATTACTGAGATGAGACATTTTCTTAAAGTAAATGATTTCTAAATATATTTAAGGAGATTTAGACGAAGTGAACAATGTATACGATCTGCTTACACCACGTACAATCAGAAAAATTAAAAGAATAATCGAACTACTTACGTGTACACGGCATCGATTTTGGATCTTTTGCGGCTCTGTAGTAACCGGCATTACACCTGCATTCGGCAAATCCATAATCCGGAGCTTTACTATTTGGCGGGCATGGCTGACAGCGATCATCACCGGAACCGAACTTGTATTTACCCGGCGGACAAACTGTCGATTTGGTAACACACAATTAGAATTACATTTAATTCAGACACGTCTTATTATTTCATTTAAATATTATAACCGTTAAATACTTCGTGACCGAGCTTTACTCAGATTTATTCCGAATTTTACAAATCAATTAAAATACTCGGGCGCGTTTCACAAACATTCTAAAATGCAACAATTAGGCACGCAATATGAAAGTTATAATTGCGTAACTGCGTTTTTCAATTTTGGAAATCTGTTTTAGTTTGGCTAACATTTAAAACGCGCCACGTGAATATCGTGAATATCGTGAATATTATGGCTAAATTCTGATTTTCTATTTAAATCGATGAATTGTTAAATTTACTTCTCATTAACCCCGAAATAAAAGTTAAATCACTGCCTCCATTTTCGAGGGAAATCGACTCTCACCTTAAAATCTCTCTAATTCGTGAATTTTATCAAAATCTTTAGAGACACTTTCACAACTAACGGTGTATTTCATTCTGAACTCGCAAATCAATCAATGGTTTAATAAATATCATAAGCAGTTGAACAGATAACACTGATACATGTATATTACGCGAAAGTCACAATTTTGTACATATTGCATTACTCGTTTTTATGTCGAAGTATTTTAGTTAGCGTTACAAATATATTATATTTTATGAAAATTGTAGATATTTCTTAAGTAAATAAAAATTGAAATTGAAATATTTCAAAAAAGCATATAAGAATACTTTTATTGTCTATAAAAATAAAATGAAAAAAATTACACAAAAACGAATATTTTTAATAAATTATCTATTTTGTATACCGTATTTCAAACGTAAAATTGTCTATATTTGTTCTACGGGCATCTAAATAATTTTTCTTTTTTGTTGCAGAAAAACTAATTTTTAAAGCAAAATGTGTTTTGTAATATCCCATAAATTATACTTGTTTTTTTTTGTTTTTTTTTTGTTTTTATTTTGTAATAAATAAATAAATTTTTCCGTACTAATATCATTGTTTCGAAATAAAAAAGTATAAACGCAAGAACTGATAAAGTACATAAACCATGAAAATGACTGTATAAAACACGTATCACATTTCGTTATACCGATATAAAATCGAACGGATCATGTGAAAAGGATGAAATTGAATAAATTTAATTGGTTAGCGCCAGTGTGATCACACCGAATAATGTATTTATATGTATTTTAAAAAATCGCGTCAATAGAGCCGGATACGGTACCACTAGATCTGATACGTAAATGTACGGATTATTGTTAAAACTCTGTGAAGATAATATATTATAGAGGAAGCATAAGTGGTAATTATAGAATGGTGTATTCTACAGCTCTACACTTGGGCGAAACTTTTACAGCAAAATTTTGATTTTGTTACAATAATGCTACATTTGACCTGCATCACGTATTTGTTTTATACGTAAAATATAATTTTTAAATAATTCCGTAATGCCCTATCAACATCGGAAAACAGCATATTCAATTATAACAACGTCACTACTCAAAAAAGGTCGTAAAGTTACCGCGGTTAAAATTGTATTTTTATTTTCCGCCACAAATTAAATACTAAAAACAATAACGCGTCACTCTTAGTGTACGGGTAAAAAAAATATTAAATAATTTTGTACGCCATTTGAAGTGAAAAAAGAAAACTAACGGTAATCGAAATTTAAACTTCATACGTTTTTTCAAAGGCCAATACAAACGAAAAGTAAAGATAATTCGTATGTTTATTCAAAATTTTACAAAATTTTCACTAAGTCTGTTGAAGAGCAGGTCAAAAACCATCACTAATTTTATACGAGACGCATTTGAAACGTTTCTGATTTTAATAGGGATAGTGCATGCGTTAAACGGTTGGTGATGGTTTCCAACTGCTAAAACGAACGTAATAATAACTATCGTATTCTGTGACAGACGCTAATGTAAATAAAACTGGCTACTAAATCTTCATATCACATTTTAAAGCAAACCACTAACATCAGATTATTATAACTACAATATTAATTGTGAAAGTCGGTATAAAATGAATGAAAAAAAAAAATCCATATTCGTAATGGAATTTTAAAAAAAAATTACCGATCCTTATAAGAACGCACATGCGTCTGATTTAAAATTTCATAGAGAATTTTAAGTAAAAAATAGTATTCATTTTAATTTAGTTAAACGTTATTAAGTAATAAAAAAACATACTGTTCTTAGAAGATATATACATATATAATTATAAATTTAATTTAACACGACATGTTCCGACGTCATAGCTCCAAAATCTTGATATTTCCTAAGAACAGTGTGTTTATTATTACTTAATGAAAAATAAGGAAATGGATTTTTCAAATACCATCAACATTAATTAAGTCACAGAATGGATTAAAATACAAGATCCAGTTTTTGTGAAAATATTCAAATGTTTGAGATCCATCTTAAACATCGTGTCCGCATGAAAGAAGTTAATTTTAATTTTATCAATTTTTTATAAATTCCATTTTTATTTTATATATATATATATATATACATTTTTTCTTTTTAGTTTAAAGCAAGTCGTTTAACTGTAATGCGAAAGTATCCCCCTATTATAAAACTGTAATTCGTCAAATGATACTCGTTTTATTGCTGAAAATAATCTAACACACTATGATTTTTGCACCGTCTCCTCCTCTTTAACCTCATAGTAATTTATTCTTTCGATTATTGCTCCGTAATCAAAATTTAAAACTGAAATCGTTCTTACTTATAAAATGTATACCGTTAAACTTAATTAATGCGAAATTTAAAATTGAATAAATTATGAATTTCATTGTCAACTCCCTTGAATAGTATTATTATTGTAAGTGCAGTTTGATTTGTTATTTGTTTTTCACACTTTATAATGTAACACGTAACCCCCATCTTATATAATTTATAATAGTTAATTTTTGCTAGAAATTGTCTCGTTACACTGCTCCTATAATTTGAGTTACTTTGCGAAGTTAGCGCATTTATTTATTTTTTTGTTTTCCCCCCTTTAAATGATAAATTATGTTGTAGAATTTCTGCTTTAATTGCAGGATATTTTCGCACTTATTCTATAATTCGCAAATTGTATTTATCGAAAAATGAAACCTATTATAATTTATGTAACAACTATGTTTTGTAATCAAACAGAATCTAGAAGGCTTTAACGTTAGTAAAATTTAAAGAAAACTAAATAAAATTTAACAAAACTGAATCTTGCGGAACTACAATAATTTTAGAAAGTAACTTTCAACTATTTGTTCGCAAAGATGCGAGATAGAAAGGTGTCATCGGTGGACACATAGCTAATGTAACAAATAACACCTCACATCAAATGAAATTACTCGATATATAGAATAAGTTCTAATTGCATATATAATAGAAAAGAAAACGTGTGAATATAATCGATTGTGAATCGGAACAATTTTGCATTGTACATTTCTAGTTGGTAACTTTTCAATCATTTCGTTAACATTATTTGAATCATTTTTGAGTAAAAGCTGAAATACATTTAATTTTTAAAAAAAGAAAAACTTTTACTCTAAAAAAACTCGCTGAATGATGTTAAAAAGGTAATAATTTTGAATTGGATAAACAAGAAATAGGGTTAAAAAAAGCAAAAAATGATCTACTTTTTTTAGCGAATCCATAAAAATTCTAATAGTAATTGTAATGCCCTGAGGACTTAAATTCGTGTTTATGAAATGTTATGTAAAAAAAACTAAAAGAATTTTTTACCATTTTAGCTATATATGTATGTATGTATGTATGTATGTATTTATATGTACATATATACCAAAAAAAAAAAAAAAAAAAAATGAAATTGAACAAAAACGTATTTAATAAGTCATAACGGAGAATCACAACTATGAAATATACAAAAAGACTGAAAATTGAAAAATTAAGAAAAAGAGAACATATTAAAGCCATCCTACAATTTTGGTTAATAAGTTAAATTATTTTTAGTGATTTAAAAGATAATCATAAAAAAAAAAAAAAACATATAGCATCCACAGCGCTAGCTATAGATGATTTTTATTGAAACTTTTAAGAACTTCTCATAGGCGGGCTAGTTAAATTTGATAGTTTTGCAAAAAAATTGTAGCGGGTTGTTAAAATTTACGAAGAGAAGTGTTATGAAATAAATCAGAATAAAATAGAATAATAAAGATAGATCAGTGTTTTGCATTACTCATATTTCTAATGGCTGGGCATTCGAGGCGATTAAATTTTTAGCACTTTTTACATTTTACAACTTGAACGTAATCTTTTTTCTTTTTTTATAAAACGCGTAAGAAACGTATCGCTGAAATTTTAGCAAAAATATTCTGTTTTAATATTATATTTGGGGATCTTTTTACCTTTTATTTTTATTTATTTATTTATTTTTTTGAAAATGTAAAAAAATTCATTTTAGTAAATTAGTGCGTATAAAGCGTGTTTATGTTTTCACAACTACATACCGTTACAGGTTTGCTTATCGTGATCCGCTTCGAATCCAGCTTTACATTTACAACCGCCAGTCGGCAGATACCACTTGCCGTCGCCTTTGCAAAGGTACATAGGCGTATCAAATTGTTCCGCATTATCTACGCACCTACCGACCGCCTGTTCTATAACGGTTACTTCACGGCCGGTTGGGGTCGCTGGGAAGTGAGCAAAATTAATCGTTACCGCTGGACAGGTGATGTAATATACCTGCAAAGTAAATTACCCCATTATATCCGGACGAACGTATACAAACGTACAGAATAAAATTAATTAATTAGCAGCGTCGTTATGGATATGTAATTTATTTTTATATCTAAATTAAAATCATCGCAGATCTTACGCGAAAGTAAAACGGAATAACTAGATATACGGATACAGTTTATTCATCGCTTTTTTTCGAGCAAAATGAAAAGATGTACTTTTGGGGAATTCATTTAAAAATGTTAAAAAAAAATCAAAAAAAAATCGAATAGATGAAATTTCCGAATTACATTAAAGAGGACTCGAATGAATAGGATACGCATGGTAAAATCAACGCAGGAATAGACACTATCAGCAGGGAAGATTAAAGATGGTTTTCTATTTCAAAAAAAAATTAAAATCCTAACATCCACAAATATTAACAATTACACGTGACTCTCACTACAATGTATGTTGAACTTTTCTATAGTATTCGAATAACTTACACGAACATTGTAAATTTTGTTTCTTGTAAAGTGCCAAAAATATACGCTTATACTTCTGGGTGAACAATTTCTTCTATCAACAACAATCTTATCGCAACTCAATTTATCTTATGTTAATTGTTTTTAATTAGCGGCCTAGTTGTTAAACGGTTGTGGAAAGAAATAAAGCGGTCCATCCGATCAATTCTTAATATTACTGATACATTGGGCAAAACGGTGAAATCATCCAAAAATATTGGCGCACACACTCAAGTATTAAAAATGCAATTATATATTGTCCGACGAAATTCCAATTTGTTAACATATTAAAATCTTCATTGTATCTATCAGTTATTATTTTCTAAAATCTTTCATTATTATGTTAAATTTTCTTTTTTATACGCAATTTAAAAATTCATAATTGCGTTCTTTAAATCGTGTAATTTTTTCAACAAATCTTGAATTCGGCAAGAGCGCAGATTTCATATTACGCTCCTCTTTCGTTTATTGCTAACAACTGATGACTTCTTTTCTTTTTAATATTTCATCGTAATTTTAATAAACAACTAGCCAGAGCATCGGTTTAAACATGTTTTCATACTTTAATCGGTACAAGTAAATATTTTCATTACAATGTTCAAAATAGCGTCCAAGAATGGAGTTGTAAATTTCAGCATTACATGTATCATCATCAGCTACTTTTTAAATTTTTATCACATTGACGTGGCTCTAATTTGGTATATTCAGTTATTAACTTGAATTTTCTATTTTCCAAACATTTCCGTGATTCTGGTCGAAATCATCATCATTTCATTCTTATTTTATTTATAAACCGTTTTGTTCAATTTTTCAATCTTGTTTATTCATATAATTAGTTATCTTTCCTTTCTATTTTCTTTTTTTTTACTTTTCTCATTTTGAAATTCCTAATCTTTTCATAGTGGAATAATAAGAGGTAGCGTACAGTATATAAAGAAAAGCGGTAAGATGTAAATTAAGATTTCGCTTCCGTAGTTCGTATAACACTAGCCGCGGTACGCTGAAACGCGAAATTTAATTTTTTTTTTCGGAAATAAAACTGACTTGTTCACTTAATGCAATTTTATAATGACAACCGGTACCATTAGTTTTACCGATGCTGAAACGTCGGCGACATGATATCGGCATACACCGTTACTATTTGTAAAAAGACACTTACAGTTTTCCATTTAACCACATTATACATCGAATAAAAAATGTTCTTCCATAAATTACGAATAGAATTTTTCTTTATGCAGAATTTTCAGTTAAGCGAGACCACCGATCTCCTCTTCTTATAAACATTTTGCAAAAGTTTTCGAAGATTTTTATCGATTCACTTTTCGGATATAAGTTATTTCTTTTTTCGGTAGCCTATATATACATATGTATATCATTAATCGAACCGATGGGCATAGCGTACTCAGGCTTCGCTCGTCGATAAAAAATAGTAATAAAAAAACTAGAAAAAAAAACAAAAAAAAAAAAAAAACGGAAAATTATCAGATATCATAAATTTTCGAAAGAGCAATCTTGATCAGTCGGCCTATGATTCAGCGGCGATGATTAGAGGCACATTCTAAGACACGGTCTCGCTTAAAATAATGATGCACATACACATAATGCCGTAACCTCGCTCGCACAGATAAAATACAAAACGGAATCGTGGAACGATCGTAGCAGCGGCAACAATAGATTGATGATGAAAGACATCGGCTGCAGCGAGAAGCCCATAAAAAAGATTTATTATAAACTCCGGCCACAAACAAAGGCGTTCTTCGCAATAAAACGACCGGACCGCGATCCGGACAAAGGGGAATTTTGCGCATGTTCATTACTCTCTATTTGTTTTGATAACAAAAAGGTATTCTTCGACCGTTATTTCACTTTCAGCGATTTAACCAGAAACTGCTCTGCGATCTAGCGCACACAAATGCATTCCAATCATATTTTCCCGCCGCCGCACTAGCGACAGTCCGTGTGTTTGTAACGCATCGAGATTACTTACCTTGATGGCCAGCAGTGAAATACAAGCGCCTTGATCTCTGAAAGCGAAGTAAACTCCTTTCTTCGTCACCGGGATCGATTTTACCTCTGTGTTGATCATCACTTCGTTATTTGTATTAAATCGGCCCTCTCCCGCAGCTATACGACCTACCGTATCAGGAAAAAAACACAAAAACAAAAAGCAGAAATGTATTCGACCACATGTCTATTATTTCAATAATGAAAATATCGACAAACAATGAAAGTTAATACTTTTTGGTCGCCGAACGTGCTTTCAAAAACAATTAATATTAAAATAATCTCCTTTCACACTTCTAAGAAAATGCAATATCAACAAATGGAAGAAAAAAAAAAAAAGTGTATTATTATAATTTTAAAGAAAAACGATGTCGAGGAATTATTAAAAATTTTCGGTAATATTTCGTATAGATCTTACGGATTTTTAAAATTTATGCTGTGTAATTAAATAATTAGAATTCATTTTCCTCGCGGACAATTTTTTTTTCTTTTCTTTTTAAATAAATGTTACGTTATTTTCAATGTTAATTCTATTAAATACGCGGATAGTTTGGGTTTCAAAAAACACCTGAAATTCAGACCATGAAACAAATAGATTTATATTCATTAACATTTTTTGATAGTCCGCAAGAAATTAAAAAAATTTCTTCCGTTATTAACTTGAAAATATTGAGACATAATGACTAATGAAAAATTAAGGAAAAATTACATTGCCACTGTTTTTCAATTTTTCTAACATAAGAAAGACTAATAATAATTTTATATATTACATATATATATATATACATACATCCAAATTTTTTAATGTTTAGTTCCGATTGTGAGAAAAATTTACTTGCATAAATTTAGAATAACAAATTCTAAAAAATCAAAAATAAATAAGCAAAATTTCCAGTAAGATACATTATGAAGTACGTAACGGCAGCTTTTGCCATTTATAAAACAATTATGCTTTTAACAAGCATAAGATAAAAAATAATCAGTGACGGTGGTTCGTTCATGTATTCGTTTTCGTTCGTGAACGCTCTACATTAAACTCCAAAAAAATTAAATCAAATGTTTTTATATACCGTTATTATTATTTACACGCTATTTTTGGTAAAATGAATGCTACAAATAAAAATTAATTTTAAACATTTGAAAAGATTTTAAAAATTAATTAAAAAATTCTTTTCGTGTGAGTGGCCGGTTAAATCGAAAAATGTATAAATACAGTGGCTTAACCGAATGCGTAGCCAGTTTACAGGATTAGTAATTGAACTCAATTCGACTACGGACATGAATATAACGCCATCAGTTGACCATGATGAAAATTATTTATATTTACATTACACCCAACCGATTCTAACAGATTTCAAATAGAAGTTAGTACTAACAATATATACAAATTATTATTGGAGTTTCGAAAACAAAAAATATATTTCAAATTATACATTAAAAAATGTGTACATTAGTTTTTTATAGAAATTTTTGGAAAACTTACAAAGGTGTTTTTTCAAAATTGTAATTTTTGTTCGTTTCGTAAAACATTTAAAGATAATATTACGGATATAATGTACCATGAAACACTCAATTCTGTAACTATTGCCCTCTAACAGGAATAAAAAATTGCGTGATATAAACAACTGTTTCTTGTTCTGTGACTTGATATTTAATTCGTCTTTCGAGAAAAAAAAAGAAAAAAAACGATTTGTTGATAAAAGTAATTTACTGCCAAAAAGAAATCCTATCGCTAATCAAGCTAATAGTACCGGACGTATACGAATTCCACTCTTTTTGTTCATTCAGTTACATTTATTTTCGACTAGCATAATGTATGTTACTTCACAACCATTCATATATCACGGAATAGAATTATATCGTATACCGTGAAACATTTAATTTTATATTAAAATTTTCATATTAAAATTCTCGTTTAACATTTTTTAAAAAGAAAACACTGATATACGAAAAAGGATTATCGTTTGATAATCACAAAATATACTAAGTACAAGTAAAAGAAAATAAACAAAACGTATGATGCAACTATTAAAAAAATACATGTTTTACAGAAAAATGTAAGCAATAGTAAGAGAGAGAGAATAAAAAATATCAAACGCAAATACATAAGTACGTATTATAGAATTTTACTATTTTTAAATTAAGCTATAAATTTCTAAATTACAAGAAAAATTTGACAAGTTTTGTAAATTTTATTTTCTAAATAATTTACAAAAAGTGTTTTCTGATTTATTTAGTAACTGTGTCTCGTAGTAAAAATGGAAATATGAGGGGTTTTCTGTACATGAAAGTAGTTGTAAATGCTGTTACTAATTCTGACGAAAGCAAAAAAATTTCATATCGTACAGTTGCCCAGATGTACAGTGTTTAACTTTAGCTTACAACAGCGGATCATGAAATTTAAAAACGATCAAAACAGTACGAATTATTTATATATCGTTAATTTGACTTCAAAAAACATATTTTAAAAAATGGAAGAAATATTATTTGCAAAATATATAAACAAGGTAGCCAAAATATTTTATGGTTTCCGAAAAAAAAGTAGTTATTAACGAGCTCGTTTTTAAATATGTCATTGATAGTAATAAATCTTTGCCATCTCACACAAATAAAGAAGCTGCGGGAAACTAAAAATTTTTATCAAACAAAAAAAAACGGATTTTCTTTTACCGATTAAGTAAATAATCATTTATTTATAAACAGCTGTGCCTGATTTTTTTATAGAATTCAAAAGTATAAACGCCAATTTTTTTTCCTTATACTTAAAAAAAAATCTAAATCAATATAAAACGGGTGTGAAGAAGAGAAACAAAATTAATACAATTCAATGGTTCAATTTTTTTTTTCTTTCGAAAAAATTTGTAATTTTTGATTTTTTTACTACTACAACGAGATGAATAGTATGCATTAATATTCTTTATAATGACACTTGCAGCGAAGGTTTTCATCGGTTTCGTTAAGTTTGCAGTAAGCATTTAACGTATTAATTTGCAACATAAACAGAACAAATCTATTCCGTTCCGTTCAAATTTTTTTTTTTTATTGGAAAGAATGCCAGCTTTTTATTTATTTTTTTTGTTAAACTTATTTACAAAGACGGTTTGAAATTAAATTTGTGTCGCCCAGTTTGCTATATGCAATACTTGTTTATCCGCGTATTAAAATTTTGGTCGTAATAATTAATTTGTTGCTACAGCCGATTTTAACCGACATAGAGGTTAACAAATATTTTGAATAAATTCTGCCGCTTCCAGCAGTATTCGTCTCTATAAAACCGGTATGTCACTATCACCGATGTTTTTATAATCGATTTTCACTGTGTAATATTTTCGATGGCAAACTGAATATAATTAAACGATAATCATGTATAAATACTTATTGGTGTATTTATAATCTAGTTAAAAAAACTAGGCCGATAGAATAATCAACTTTAGAAAACATTAAATGAAGGCAGTAGGGGTATCGAACAATATAAAAGTGTGTTATGTGTTCAATTGAAAACAATGAAAAGGAATAGATTAAATAAGAATTATAAATGTTTGTATCTATTTTCTGTTTTGTCACTTTATATATATATATATTTAATAAAGATTAAATGAGATCAAATGAGAAACAAAAGCATTTGTTAGAAAGAAAAAGAAAGGTAGAAGATATTTATGCAAACTGAATATGTTTGCAGCTAAAGAAATTTGTCAAGTTTTTGTGAATCAAATGAAGGAGAGGTTTGAATTTACTGCTCACTATTATGTTATCATTCTTAAATCGTACAACAATTTGATCATGAAAAACAGTTTCTTCACGATCTTAGTTGAACGAGTATTTATTATAATTGTACAAATGATCGTATCTAAGAACTGAATTAGGGGAAATTTAAGAAAAGACGAGAAATTCGAATGGTACCGTTAATTCAATTTTTTAGCGATCATATTTTATCACGAACATTTTAGATAAATTGTTTCTTATTATTTGTTTTATACCGCTGACTACTGCTGAAGACGAAAAATGTTTTTCAATACACTAGAACGAACTGAACCATTTTCACCCAGTTTAATGACTGAAAACCATATGCTATTAGCTTATTGATTGAAATGTTCAACAGCTTTTATAACTTTCATGACACTGTTATAAACTTGTTTGCTTCAAAAAGATAGATTTAATTCATGCAGCTTATAATTAAAAATTAATAATATTATTCATGTATCGTAATTTTCCTATTTAATAAATGTAGTTGATAGTAACGTCCATTTTTAATATACACCAGTCGCCACTGATAACAATAATTAAAATAGAACAGTTATTAGCAAGTAGCTCTGTTCTAAAGAATTTAAAATGCCTTAGCCATTTAGTTGTTATTGAAGTTGCTCTTTTAGTTTTATTTTGTGGTGAACTTCTGAAAACGTTGAGAGATTTACGGTAATTGGTACGAAAAACTTAGAAAAACACTACGATGGAGAAATGTACAGAACAAAAAAAGTATGTTAGGATGGAATTGCGCATATAACAAGCAAGACCGGAACACGGAGGATAGACATTCGAATAGTATTAGGACTGCGTGAAGTGTTTACCGTTGATTTCTAGAAAGATGAATTTTAAGCAGACTGAAAGACGATTGAAATCGAAATAAAATACGGTTGAAAAAGAAATATTAAAGTGAAACTGCCAATTTCTGTGGACGAGAGTTAGTAGCGTTTGTCCAGACTATAAAAATTATTACCTGTCACCTTTAAGTAATCAAATATCATGCTTATAAACGCCAAGAGACTGTAAATAAGCGACTTTCGTTAGGTCAGTTTCAGTTTCAGCAGTAGCGATGGAAATTACGTCGACAGTGTAAACATTTTGCCACCCGCACACCTTATGTATCAGATCTGATGCGCAGTATTAACCGATGTAATAATCCTATCCGATCGGTTTATATATCGTTCAACAAATACCGCCATTATCTCGGACGAAACTTTCAATTTATTTTTGTCGGAAGAGATGGTAATTTCTTAAATTCTCGGCATTTCGTTTTTTTTTTTCGAGTTACTTTTAAGAAGCGTCTCTTTTGAACGGAACAATAAAGAGATAGTAAATTGAATGAAAACAATCCGAAAAATTTTTGAAAAGCCTCAACATAATCTTACTCTCTCTGTCTTGTAGAGTTCCCTTTTTGTCTTTTTAATATATATATATATATATATATATATATGTATTTATGTATATATGTATGTATATGTATATATGGTGAGAAGAAGATCTCGATTAAACGGATAATAATGGCTGGAAAAAGTTTTCAGCTCCTTTTCATTGGGTATATACGTATAGGTAAATGTATCAAACGATAATAATGATGACGCTGACAATGATCGATGGGGGTAGCGAAGAGGAGGCAATGCAAGGAATCGGCGAGAAACAGAGAGATGGGCATGTGCTGAGGAAAATGTTCTACCACTTCTTCGAAGCATTAAAAGTTGTAATGGGTCGCGTCTGAATTTGCCGAGTGTATATATAACTAAGTTAAAAAGTTACAGACTCACACAGCCCGATGTTCTCTTTGTTAACTAAGAAATTGTTAATCTAACAAAGTTTTATATTCTTTCATTGTTGTTTCCTGCGAGTATACACGCACACACACACACACACACACATACATATATTCAGTATATGTATAATAATATCTGTATAGGGAAAAAGAAGATCTCCAGCACAACTGGAGTCTGCATCCACGTATGCCCGCCGTCTCCACAGATTACGTCTTACGTCTATTCTAACTTTGTTATCTCCTTATTTTCAGGGGCAAATTCCGCGTTTTCGTTCTTCTTCAGCTGGAACTCGCGCCTAAGTCCAGAATGCAACCGGGAGGCGCCTGTCTCTATTCGTTAGTAGTTGTTTATTATTAAAACTTTCACCGAGCTATTCTGCTACTAAATTCGCTGAAAAACTCGTGCAACAAACGCGGCCCCAATTTTTAGCCGCGTACCGCCACACAAGCACACGAATTGCGGCTGATATATCCTAGGAAAGCTTTATTAAACTGCTATTTCTCGGTGCGCACTCTATCGTCGGCGGCCGCGGGGAGTCCGGCCCTATTTTCCTACGGTAAAGTACTGCTTTCGGCTTGGTCCGTTTATTAGTCGATTTTTTCGCGGGGCACTTTTGCAATTTTAATTAGCTAATGGCTTCTCTCTGCGGAACAAAAACTTATTATCTGGCCGAGATCTCTACGTGTGTCTACACATCCGTGCGTCGTTGTATTGTTGAAACTTTTAAGAAGAAAATGGCGTTCATCAAATAAAAGCAAATCGAAAAAACGCGAAACGAAAGAAAAGAGAAAATAGCGAAAAATGAAAACAAAAAGAAGGCGAGATAAAGAAGAAAATGGGGAAACTGTTAAATTAATTAAAATCCGAACGGGGAATATTATCAATTTAAAACGCGCGCAGCGATCATCTTCTATATAACAAATGGACGCACCGACGAAAGCTGTTTCCGAAATAGGCTTCATTTTATTATTCCGCTTGAAACCTTCGCGCGATAACCGTATGTATTACTCCGAGTTTTTGGCTTCTTCGAGTAGAACAATTTTTTATTTTTTTTTCAATCTCCCAACGCTCTCAAAGTTCCAGTACGGATTTCTTTGAAAAAACAACAAGAGGCTACCCGTTTATATAATGTTTCAGCTCTGATAGAAAAATATTATACTGTTTTGAGGTCTTTAGATTCCGTTACTATTACCCTTTTTCGTGCGAAAATACCGCATTGCGGCATTTTCAAAACGAATAATTAAGCGCGTAATTTAATTGACTGGTCAAAAACCACCCAGAAAAAAGATTGCTTGACGCGGCACTGAAAAATACATTGAGAGACAATAGCCACGGCGAGCACTCAAATGGAATTGTTGTCAGAAACCTTACTGAAGTGGTATGGTGATCGAATATTTTTTTTGCATTTCGCGTTGATTTAGTTCCCTGGCGTTTCTGATTAGTGTTTATTATTAAGTACTAATATCGATACAGATTCTCCTCGGTGTATTTGGCGACATCTATCCACGATATCCGATTTAAATAAATGTTCGGTAATATTTAAAATCGTTTCCTCAGGTATCGTATTTTGTTGTTGATCTTACCGGCTGATCGGGTGCGCTTACATAGTTAAAAATCCGTGGTTCGATCGGACAATATCAGCCCTTAGAGAGGTTGTGTGGGCATTTTTTAGTGTAAGTGGCTTGCGGTGTAAGTGGGATGGCTTACATTCGCAATGGATACGACTTCACCGTTTACTTTTGTCGGGTAATGTTGTGCAGCGAATGAAAATGTGTAAAAGTGCCACATTCAATAATCGCTAATTAACTAATTAATATTAAAAGCGTGATTGTAATTTGACTCGTGCCAATTCTTGTCGCTGATTCTTTTTCGTATTATAAATCAGTTGGTAACGTAACTAACTATAGTTTGTCGACGCGCTACAATTTTAATCTTCCATTATTTTATTTTATTTTTTTTTGAAGTCATTATTCGTCAGTTGTTATTCCGATTTAAAGTCTTACCGTCTTCGCTTATACTAGTCTCACCGTAACTAATATCTTTTTTCTGTTGCTAAATTATTTCTTATATATAATCTATACTGTTTAATTACGTTTTTATTAATTGCCAAATTTCATCAGAAAGTCGCTTTGTTAGACATACTGTTTAAGTAAAAAATTTTCAATCACAATTCTGTTTTTCGGTAAAAATTTCGCGAAAAAGAAGGTATTTTTATCTTTTCCTTTTTTTTTTTTTTTTTTTTTTTTTGTTATTAAGCCTATCATCTGCGCCCGAAACAGCAGAAAAATAATCTGTTTCACTGATATCTGTGAACAGGGATCAAATAGCCGGGAATCATAATAATATTAAATTTGCAAGCATTCGTACTGGTTTAAATTGAGTTATTTTTATATGACATGACGGCTGCGTTGCTATTCTAATTACTATTATTATTATTATTATTTTTATTATTTTTATTAATTTTTATTGTCATTATTATTATTATTATTATTATTAGTAGTAGTAGTAGTAGGAGTAGTAAATTTAATTTCAAAATATTCACCTAATCTGTCGAATTATCTTTAGGATTATTGAAAAAGTAGATGACGGTTATTAATTTATTTCATTTTCTTTTTTTTTTTAGATTTGGTAAACGTAACGAATAATAGTTTTACGACAGTTAATTTTTTTAATTCTGTTGGGTATTAAATATAAAAAAGAAGTATAGGAATTTTGAGAGGATTATAGATGAGATACGGAGTTGCTAAAAAAATTTCGAATAAAGTAAGGATCGTAAGGAAGAACATTGGAAAAGCTTAAATAGTTGCGGTCGCATATAAAATTATTAATCGGCGAATGGGAAGGGCAGTGTATGGAGATAATGAGAATGGTATACCGAGAAGCAGGAAGCACAACGAATTGTTTTAAAGCGGGCAACGACACATAATATGGAGTATCAACGGAGAAAGGAAAAGTCGTAGAACTGTAGGTAAGACGGGGAAGGCTTAACTGGAAGATAGGAATGCAGATAGGCGAATGAGAAAGTATAATAATACGGAAATAAACATTTATTAAAATAATATATTTATATACCATTCGTAAGGCTTCGTCATCATGAAATTCCATTATCATGAAGCTTTGAGCTTCGAAGCGCGTCGAAATTACTTATACGTAAATATATTGTTCTAATAAGTGTTTAATTTCACATTATTGACATCGTAAATAATGAATGTAATCTCAGTGGAAGTATTCGGGTAAAATTATAAGTTTTTTCCAGAAAGAAAGCTGGATAATTATCGCTGAAATTATCATTCGAGCTGTCAACAATCGGCTTTCTTCACTCCTTCAACATCAACAAACGTTGATCAGTTACGCGTTATATATTAAAGTACATGACTACTTGAATAAGAAATTTTCATCAGTTTTTAAAAAAGAACGATCAATAAAAATAAGATAACTCTAATGCAGAAGTAATAATAATTCCATATAAAGAACGAGATTTAGAAGAAGAAAAAATTGAACGTTGAAGAGTAATCGACATGTGTGTGGAAAGAGATAAAATAGTTTACATACTCGAGATATGTCAAGTTTATATTATAAAAATTTCGTAGTTGTACGGAGATTTTACGATAACAGACCGGGCACACACGAGGGGACTTACTTGTCAATAGCGCTAAATCCCGCAGTAAACTTTGACTTCTTCGCATTGGTTACTGTAAAAAAGTAAAAAAAAAACAAAAAAACATCAACAAAAAAACAAAATGCACTGTATTTACCTATCAATTTGTAACTTTCCGGCTCCCAAGGCGGCGGTTCTCTCGTGGCGGCATCGAATTCGTAGTAGAGTAGAGAAAAGGTCTCCTTACAAGAAAGTGCATTTCCCGGAAATAGGCTGCAGTCTCTTATGGTGAACTTGATCTCTATATAGATACGATTCGCTTGAGCTCGTTCGATAAACGGAGTCCAGAGCCAATTGTTAACGTTGTGATAGGCTACATCGCAGACAACGTACGAACGCCAATTTATGCCTTTCTCGAAATTTGTGAAACTTTCTTCCACCCACTGAAACGAAACAAAAAAAAAAACAACTATAAATAACATTCAACGCTCTGAAATAAAAAAGAAAACGGTCGATCGAATATAAAAATTGTATCCGGTATGATTTTCGTTATAGGTTTTTTTTTTTTTTTTCTAAAATTTGCGTTCAATTCGTTTTTCCGCTTTTTTTTTTTTTTTTTTTTTTTTTGGTTTTTTGTATTACTATTTTAGTTTTTTTCTAACGCTATCAGTTTTTGCCGCTATATTTGTTACTAAAAAATTATTCCAACGCAGAACACTTTTAGCTTTCTAAACCCCGCACACACCACACACACGCACGTTTTTCTACAATAAAAATATTACAACACGGAATACTTTTCAGCTGAATATTGTAAATTCTAGGAGCA
Source organism: Icerya purchasi (assembly GCA_039619475.1). Taxonomy (NCBI): domain Eukaryota; kingdom Metazoa; phylum Arthropoda; class Insecta; order Hemiptera; family Monophlebidae; genus Icerya; species Icerya purchasi. The sequence goes on from CM077116.1 coordinate 237,008,156, forward strand.
CCGAGTGTACTCATTGGTAATTCTAGCGGTGGGATCTTACATCAGATATTCGAATTAATAAATAACTCTGCACGTGTCAGAAAAAGAAGTCAGGCCGAAATAGATGCTCGTTAAGTTTCGCCGGCTGAAACTTTTGGCCCAGTTCAAAGCATCGTTGTCGGCCAAATAACGATTTTAGTTCCGTGCAATTTCATCACTGTACACGAACGCTCTTAAACCATCTACTATTTTACTCGTCTCGAATTTTAAATAGATCGTTTAAAAACGCATCACTCTATAGGTCTGGCGCGGGTAATAAAAGGTAATTATTACTGGATATGAGACTTTTGAACGCTGCAATAAGCGTACGGGAGGGGGGGGGGCGAAAATAAGGAAAAATGTTCGAGGTTCGTGTTAGAAATGATAAATGTGTCCAAACGGAAGAATTACATTTTAAGGATGAACTATAAAAAAAACGAAAAGTTCCTATTTCTCTGGGCACAATTGTTGTGTGCAGGCAGTAAATAACCTCGCTAACTTCATAGTTGCGATCAACGACGTGGTTTTATTTTTTCACAAAGCATCTCGCCTAATGTTTTTTCTTCTACCAAAAATATATTTATGCGGATCTTTTTTTTTTTTTTTTATAATTAAGAAAAGAAAGGGGAAAAACGTATATGTATTTTGGAATAACGCGTTACAAGCTTAGCACAAAAAAGTTAGCGACAATCGCTCTACCACCATGTTAACATTATTAAATCATTTTGTTGAACTATAAATAAAAATATTTTTCCAAATTGCTTATCAACACGTAACTTTTACGTAGGTAAAACAATAAAATAACAGAGACTGTTTAAGTAGGGGGCATCAATTAAAGGAAAACTAACAACGTCAGAAGTGAAACTTTTTACGGAAAGCAAAACGCTGTAATTGAGGAAACAAAAAAAGGAATCGAAGTAAAGAAAAATTTACGTAAAACTATAACAGAAATGATTTGTTAAATCAATAACCGAAATAAACGCTACAAAAGAGAGTCATTTGCATGTTCTAATTATATACGTATATACATGTAACAATAAATATGTACATGCAAGCGGAACTTCTTTAGCGTTTAATTCGAGATTGTCTGTGCTACATACAGACCAAAGATTGCGCAAAATACATGAAAAAAATGCAGTAATATCGGAATTTAAAAAATAAACGCGTACGGACACAATTATTTTTGATTACGAATTCACTCGTATTATTAAGGATTTCGAATATTAACAAAAAACGGCTAGTTCCACTTTTACAGTATAATAATAATGTAAGATCAAAATTATAATGCGGATCAAAATATGTATGAGTAGTAGGTCATATGTTGCTTAATTTTAACGCTAACTGTTATCCAATCGGTATTCAATAGTGAAATTAATTATGCCTCGTATGGGTAAAAAACGAACCATTTAATACTTGTACCGAAAAAGAAAAATTCTTTATTAATCAATTTTTCACTGGACACAGCAGTACGTTAAATATTATTATTTCAAAAATTATCTCGTAATAATTTATGTGTATCATTTTACAAAAAATAAATACCGGTACTTGAAGATTTATTATGAAAATTTAAAAATGAACTAAAAAGTAAAAAAGTAATTACTCCCGATAAGAAAATATATATCAGAGTGATATAACACCTTAAGGGTGATATCGTAATTCTTATATAATATTAAAACCTTAATTAGAGTCGGCATTAAATTCATATTACTACATATATCTAGGAACAATTTAATGAACATTTAATGCAGTTTTTAATTATTCTTTTAAAATGAATTTGACGCCAACTCTAATTAAGGCTTTAATATTGTATAAGAATTACGATATCACCCTTAAGGTGTTATATCACTCTGATATATATTTTCTTATCGGGAGTAATTACTTTTTTACTTTTTAGTGCATTTTTAAATTTTCATAATAAATCTTCAAGTATCGGTATTTATTTTTTGTAAAAAAGCATTTTATTTTTTACTTTTTAGTACATTTTTAGTGCATTTAAAATTAAAACATTTTTATAAGAACAGATATTTCCACGGTGTGAAAACATCAAAAGCTACATTTCGATGGTAATTTGGCAAATTTTGTAGTATTTTAATTGTTAATAAATCTAACCCGACGGTGAAAACAATCATGAATGAAAAGCATCCAAAAAGCTTCAATCTCCCGCATTATTATTAAGGATAACTCAAAAACTACCGGTCAGATCTTGATCAAATTTAACTGGGACCACCACATGAGAAACACCACCTTTCAAATAAAAGAAGAATCATCAAAATCGGTTCATCTAGAAGAAAGTTCTGAGGTAACACACATTAAAAAAAAAAAATACAGTCGAATTGAATATTTCCTCCTTTTTTGAAGTCGGTTAAAAATGAAAAACGTGCGTATGTGCTATATACAAAAAAAAAAACAAACAAACAGTCTATTGAACACAATATAATGGAACACGTTAAGTACAAATTGTTTCGTGGTACAGCGAAATGAATTGTTATTAGTTAAATAATTTTTGTATTTATTTATAAGATGAAATTAAATAATTTTTCGAAGGAAACACAGAACACATACAATCTTATTACTTATACTAAAAAAAATTGTATCTGTCGCCAAAAAAAAATCTTTTCAAAAATGGCACATAGAATTTAGGAAAACGAACCAAAATAGATAGGAATAAAAAAAAAAAGAGTAGTGTGTAGAATTCTGAAAGCTGGTTATACGAGATTACACGATGTTTTCTGTTATTTATTATAATTATCGAGTTTAATTACGCGACACTAGCGCTAGAATCGGTTATTTGTAATGCACCTTTTTGCATTGTGAAAAGAAAGCGAAAATAAAATCGTGCCTTTACGTGTATATATATATGTATATATTAAGAGGAAACAAGCGTGATAGCGGTGTAAGATCGGCGAGATAAACGCAAAGAATAGGAAATCGCATCGGATTTCTGCGGAGTATTCTAAAGGAGGAAATATGAAAAATAACGCGCGAAGCGGCGAAGAGCAGTAGCGGGGAAATGTATATTCGTCACGTTGAAATAATATAAATTGGCTATAACGTTAAATGGGGGAGCGTCGAGAAAAAAGTATAATTTTAAAAGAATCGAGAATGACGGGGCTCGGGAGAAATCACCGAACCCGGGCGACGAGCGGCGGGGGGTAGTTTTTATGTGTCAATTTAAAAATTCCCTTTAACCGACCGGATGTGCGCTCCGCTAGTAAAAGAAATATAACCGCTGTCGGTGTTCCGGCCGCTCGTTCGAAATTGAGGAAAACTTTTAACAAGCCGGAAAATTTTCATATGCAATAACAAAACGTTCAAGTCGCTTTTCTTTCCCTGTTCACGCAGTCCTTGCAGCGAGAAAGGAGAGCCATATTCGATAGGCAACGACGGTCGGAAGTGAAAAAATAACCGGAAAGTGATTTTCAAAGAAAAAGAAATTTGCAAACAAATGGACTCTACGCCCCCCCCCCCAGGGCACTGCTCGCGGTCGCTTCCAAAACGCCACGATAACGCGCGTCAACAATACGCCAATACGACTATTGAGAAGAAAAAGAATAAATGGCGTCTAGTTATAAGATATCCAAGGTGTCCGCGGTCTACTAGGTGCGATTGATTTCGTACTAAATCGGCTTATTTTTTAAAAAAAAAAAACCTAAAAGCAATCTGGGCCCATTATGTCGCTTATTTCGATGGCCCGTTAAAGTGCTAGAAACGTGCGGTATCTTTTGTTTGTTTGTTTTTTTTTTTTTTTTTTTTATTTATTTTGATCTAGCTCTCGCTCTTATGAAACAAAACGTCCTGGTTAGGAAAATTCATACCGCCGTGAGGTTTTTGCCAATCGGTACGGGCATGTTTACGTGTTAACTGCAGATGGTGCTGCCCTTTATGGCCGCCCATCTGTAAGAATATTGATATTTACGTATTTTTTGGTGGTAAAATTACTGCTCGGAGGGGAAGGGGGGTGTTTTTTATTAATTTTTGAACTGTGCATAAAATTCTAATCTTATAGTGTTTTTTCCATCTTGCGTAAAATGTATGTTTCACTACGAGTATTATAGTATTTCGAAGTTTTTTTTTTAATAAAACGGCCTTTTTTTTTACTTTGAAATAAGCTCTGGTGCGTGTCATCATTATTCCTCTTGGTAAAGCTTCAAATTCGGAAACACTGTCGAACAGGTTGAAAAATACGCGCACAAAATTGAGACGACTATTTCTAAATAATTCTCAGATGTCGACAGTATCCGCTATGAGTGTGGGAAGTGCTTATTATATTTTGCTTAAAATTAAAAGCTGTATATATACATATATATATTATATATGTATGTGTATATATATATATGTTATAACATATATATGTATAATATATGAATATGTATATATAAACTCGGCTATTTTGGCGTAACAAGGTGCTCTGCCCCTTGATCCTTCTTGCTTACACTTGCTCTTTCTTTTCTATACTTTGTATAAAATTATACAACGTCATTCTTACAGGCATGATACATTTTTTCGCTATAAAATCTAGTGGGTGCATGATTAAGAATAACGTTTCGTTACATAAAATTAGGACATTTTTTGGGACATGTTTTCGTTACCTAAAATTGGGACATTTTTTCTAATGGGAGCCGGTCTAAGAATAACGTTGTAATTAATACATATATACATTGGCGCACTCAAGGGGGGTGCCACGGGGCCATTGCTCCCCCAAAAAGTCTTCGAAATCTTAATTTCGTTTTGTAATGTTGCTTTACTTAATTTTTTTTAAAAAAAACATACATATTTACTTTTTTCTTATATTACAAGTATAATGTTATATACTTTTACCTAATTTTTTAAAAATAAAATTCGTATGCTTACCTAATTTGTGCTTATTACAAACATAATGTTACATTTCTATTATTATTATTTTTTTTTAATAAAATTGGTCAGTTTTGTAATTTTTTTAAAAATAATATTCGTTAATTTTGTATTTTTATATTTTTTTTATTTTAATTTATAGACCACGGAAATAGATAGGTACTTAGTCGAGGTACCCAGTTACCCCACCCCCTAACTCATTTTCTAAATTCTAGCCCTGAACAAAAAAAAATCCCGAGTGCGCCTTTGCATATATATATATATATATATATATATGCAGACTAGTTAAGTCGCTGTATTTTTTACCGTTTTCTCTTGCTCCGCGTAAAATTACATTGTTATTTTCGCAGCTTATTGAAGATGAATTGTATTATATTCGGAAGCGATATTCGGATCAAGTACTTGGGGCGAAATTACTTCGAAAGCGACTTTACTAAATATCGTGATGCCTTACAAAACGTGACGTTAAGTATTTCAATTTTAAAAATGATCACAAAATCTTGAAGTAAAAAATTTTGTGAAGTAATACGAAATTTGCTTTGAAATATGAAGCGAAAAAAAAAAAACAAGCAGAATTCTGTTTTAAAAAATGAATAAAATGAAATAAAGGGGAACAAAATCCGGTTTAATAGTAGAACAAAATAAGCGTGTAACGAAAAGAAAAGTAAGTCTGTATGGATGACGTACAGTGAAATTTAATTATATTTACAAATACGAGTAGATGGTGCAAGTCTCTTCTCTTTCTTACAAATTCCCCTATTGCTTACTACACTTAACACTTATAAAAGTTTTATTAAAGTTAGGTACGAACTTATAAAAGTAATCTATAAGATGGAACCTTTCAAATATTTTTATAAGTGCCTTCTGTTTCACCGGATGTAATAATTACAAATACCAACAATAATAATATTGAAAATAATCATAGTAACAGTGTGAAATAATTCATATAGTGTCTAAGAGAAACATATTTTAAATAATGTGAATCAGAGCATACTTAAACCTAACCACAACTTGCTCCAAAATGACAAAATTTTAAACACCGCTCAGCATTTACACGTATACAAGTATGGTTAAACTTATTCGCATACAGAGATATAGTGACAACTAACATATTCAAACCGATTAATCATTCATAATAATCTACATATTATAAAGTACGGTTTTATTAATTTAAAATTACTGCTCACTAATGGTACCCACTTACAAACGCAAACAGCCAAACTTGTACAATAAACGACAAACAAGCTTATGTACTAAGTTAAATTGAATTACAGATTTAGAATTAATCAAAGCTGAATATATTTTACATCTAAATATACTTATGTTCCTTATTAGTAACGGTGGCTCTGTTACTTTTGATTCGAATCGCGCTTGGCACTTCCAAAAATCTCACCCGCTCCGGGGTTAATGTCCATGGTTGATGCGCTCAAAAAAAAGAAAAAGAAAAAATGATAGAAGATAGAAAAAAAAAAAACGCTCGAGTAAAATTCTGATTCTCTGGCCCACTATTAAATAGAGTATCTTCCGATGACATGGTTATAGGGCGGGCGCTTCCTTTGTTCGCTATTGTTCTGAACGTAGTTCAACGGGCTAATCTGTTAAATACATTCCAGATCTTACTCTGTTTGTATTTCTCGTCACCAAAGCTGTCCATATGGAAAAAAAAAAGCCGCCGTAGTTCCCGGAACAGCGGTTAAAATTCACGACGACGACGACGAGTAGTGCGATTCGGCGAAATGTCTAAATGTAATGATCCATGGCACTACTGGTAGCGGAAAATTATACTGGAAAGATGTTTCGACATCGTCCATTCCACAGATTCACACCGTTCCCTGTCTTCTCCAGTTGGAAAACAAAGATCAAATATCGCCTTCTCATTCCACCGCAGTCGCGCATCTATTTTCTCTTATCATTATATTATCTTTAGCAACTTCTGTCTCGGCTGGTATGTGCCGGTCGTCCGCATTTTGCAGGACTACTACAGTGCACAGCGCGGCACGGTGTATCATCATTACCATCGCTGCTGTTTCATCTTCGTCATCGCGATTCTTTTTATTATTTATTATCATTATTTATTATTATTATTTATTATCATTATTATTATTTATTATTATTATTATTATTATTATTATCATTGTCATCATCGTCGTCGTCGTCATCCATTAATGTATATTTAATTGCCGGCTGGGATATTAAAGCATCATTAAAGACACGTAGAACGAAACGGGAAAAAGGCGCGCTGCCGGTGCAGCCCCAGTCATTTTTTCGACATCCTTTTACTACATCACGGCTCATTGCGTTAGTCCTCTTTTTGAACCCTTTCCCTCTTTTTTATTATTAGTTTTTTACTAGCTCTTTTTTTTATATTTCTATTTGTTTTTTTTTAGAGGGGGATCGCGATGTTTCGATTTTTTTTTATTCTCGTAACATTTTTCTCGATAATTCTCGTTTGTTGGAGCTCTGTCGAAGACGAGTTATTTATCAAAACTTTCTTACGGTATATTGTCTCTATGTACCGTTTAGAAGACAGCCGGTGCCATTCATCTGCACAATGATGTGAAAAACGTTCGTCACTTTGCTCGGCTCTCGGCACTGGCCACTGCACACTAGCAAAAATTGTAACCGAAATACCACTCAGCCGTTTAAAGAATATTCTTCTTACGAGAATCGGTCGTCGAATTATTAAAACGTACCGCGTGGGGGGGGGGGGGGGCAGATGCGGCCGATGGAATATTTATATCGAGTTATACATCACAGAACGTGTTCTTTGTAAAAACAAATGAACCGCAGGTTCGAAAAACTCTCGTAATTCCGCTAACTGCACAGAACTTCTTTTTTTTTTTTTGTAATTTAACAAAAAAAGAAGCAAATTATATATTTTTTAACATCTTTATTTATTGTTAATTTTGTACTGGCTAGTTAATTTTGTAATGGAAGCATTTGCCATAGGAAAAAAGTACATAAATATTTTATTTTTGTTTTTAATAAATGTGTATTGAAATCTAAAAACTATAGTTTAAATAATCAATATACATGACTAATTAGCAATTAAACATGTACAGAATATTAGATCGTTAATTAATTTCTATTATTTATATATGCGTAAATATTATTTACGCAACTTGATCGTTCGGATTTAATCGTTTAAGATGTTTAACATCTGATAATAATGTGTCGACACAATTGGATCGTTTCAGCATATTCGGATGTTGATGGAGTTGCGTTTCTTCGTGCTTAATGGCGAAGTCACGAATGACCTCGTCTACCAGATTGAAATCTGCTTGCAGAGATTTTCGTTTCTTGGATAGCATACTACATTGGTCATTTTACCCGAGAGTATCTTTGTTTTGACTACGCTGAATGAGACTCCATCCGGTTAGCAGGTTTTGCATATCGCCCCAAAGTTGGATCCCATAGGTCCGGATGGATTTGATAATCGATTGGTAACGTAGTCGTTTACTGCGCAAGTCCAGTTGCGAATTTTTTTCCTAACAGCCACCACATTTGACGGACTTTAAGTCGGATTTTTTCCGCTTTCTGCTTCACGTGATGATTCCATGTTACACAGGCATCGAGACGGGATCTGCTAGTTATTCAGGTCCATTAGGCTTAGTATCATTATGAAAATTAACTTCATAATACCCGTAGCCTTGTCAAGGGTATGGGACTCACTTTAGTTTTTTTTTCTTACATAAATAAATAAGTTGTGGAACTCACTGGGCAAGTGTGCCCGTTGCGTGAGTGCTCAGTACTCATATTATCGCTTATTCTAAGTTACTTTACTAAGTGTACCTTTTTAACATCTAAGTTTATTGTTAATTTCGTCCGATGATAATATTATTGGGGAAATTCTTTTGGCGATTGTAATGCAAAATTATTTCGCAAATAATCGGAATTGAATAATAAAATAATAATGAAGAAAAAAAAAGTTTTTTTTCACTAGAATAAAAGCTAAAAATGTAAAGAAAAAAAAAGAGTTGTTCTGTCACATGGGAATAAAGAACGCAGCGGAATCATCGAATCGTTAAAATGAATAATATTTAAGGATATAGGAAACGAAATGAAAATAACTAGCTAAGAGAAAAGTTAAGCAGGTGTTTTGTAAAGTTAGCTTCCTTAACAGCTAGAAGTATCAATAACGGTCATTTTAACATTGCAATTAAACATTTTTGCCGCTTCGCAACGTTTAAGTACTTTCGTTGGAAAACTCGAAAATGCTACTGAACTTTAGTTATCGCGTACGAATGGGAATAAAATTGCAGTAATTGCCACTTCAATATACAAGTATATATGTATATATATATATATATACATACACATATACATACATACACATATATATATATATGTACATGTATATTTATATATACAATAGAGACTTTTTTGAATCATAATACAAATTTATTGGAATATATTCAGGAACACAACTTGTTCAAAAGTAATATTCCAAATAGCAAATTAATTGTAAAATTTAAACGAGACCTACGAATGTGGAATACATGTAGCGCGATTTTGATTTAATTATTAACCTCGCGTACAAGTCGTATCTGTGGGCAATCAAGAATATTCCGAATTCTCTACATCGCTTTGCATTAATCGGATGATAATATTGTTTTGATTGAAGAACATGGAAATCGTTCGTGTGTATAAGTGAAATGAACCGGTTTTTCGACAATTAAAAGATGATACACACACCTTCAGTTGTTTTTTTTTTGGTTTTTTCGAAATAAATGTGGACGCAAATGATTTCTGCATCAAAACAAAAAGCACACACTTCAGAGTATTAAATATTTCTGCAGATACACTCTCATCGGTGCATGAAATCGGGGTTAAAGTATCAGACATTTTGAAAACTGTGTCTGAACGAATTTTACCTTTTTTGTTTGTTTGTTTTTTTCGCCGTTGATGCTGGGAATAGTAATCGCTCCACAATTTTAATCCAGACAGCGGGGACTATCAACAAGTTTTCCACCTCGTGTGTCGTCTCATTAACTTCCCTATTTATTTTCAAACTGGTCATATTTCTCGTAAAGAGAATATCACGAAAAAGAGGTAAAACAGAAATATTTTTCGGACACAAAATACGGCGGTTTCATTGGGTAGCGCGTTCTTCTTTTTGGCCGTGTATATAATGTCGAAAACACCGCACAACTCTGAATTGCACTATAAAAATAAACCACCGAATCATCTCACTAAAAAAAATTATCACCAACTCCTCCGGCGCAATTCTAACCACCCGGAAGGGGGAGGACTTTCAAGGGGGAGGGGGAATCGCTCGTAATTTTAGGCAGGAGGGGGGCCGGGTCTTCTTTCTCAAAAGTCTTTAAAGATTTCGAAATTTCAGCATTTGCGGTTCTGAGTTTTTAGGTAGAGCACTCTTGAGCTTCGACCACAGTGAATTCTGTTAGCTTTTCGTTTCTTCGAACTATTTCCTGCGAGTGGACTAAATGCAGGCGCGCACAGATATTCAACGGTGCGCGGTGTAAAATTAGAACTCTGGGATAGGACGAAGCAATTAAGTTTCCGAAGGAAGTGATCGAGAAAATAAATCAGAAACCGAAAAGCAGTGCACTGCGTAAGAGATAGAATGTGTAGCGATGCAGAAACCACATTCGATCAGCGCGGTGTAGTTGGACAGTAATTACAAACTCCAATCTCGTGGCATTGTAGCAAACCACAAAAATCGGACGTGACCATCGGCACTCGAACAACAGTTTATCCAACAGAGTCACAAACGCGACGATTACATTCGTTTTTCCCTCATTATTGCTGCTGCGAACTTTTTATTTCCGACAGCTGTTGTCCTCAAAATCGATACCGCACAAGTTGAGGCTGTAGACCCCTTCCGCCAAATCTGTCTGTACATACGGTGTGTTATTCATGCAGAACGTCGTCACGCATTTTCATCGTACCGTCGTCTCTGTCGTTGTTACATGTACCAGCTTTTTTTCCGGATATTCCCCCGCCGTGTGCACAAAAAACTTACAATACCGGTAAAAACTCTACAAAAGTTGTTTTTTTTTATTATTACAATATATATCCTCCCTCGCTGCTTTGTAGAAAGATTGGAGCGATAATGAAAGGTTTTTCGTTTTTTTTTTTCTGGTTTCACTGTTACGGAGGACACAGTTTAGTGTGCAAATCGCATTCAAAAAGTGATTCGGGCGTTCGTTTATTCAAATGAGCACAAAAGTTTTATTAAAATCGTATCCAGCGATTTTTAAATTCTCGCACATACATATCTGTGAAAATCGGATCGAATCGTGAAGCAACGTACGAATTATTTTACTTGAAGCTTAATTTTCATTTGTGTTTTTGGTTTAACCGTTGTCTGCTATGATTTCCTCATTTCCATCATAGAGGACGGGGTTGATGAGGAAAATTAGAACTGCGACGAAATCTTACGCGCGTCAAATGAACATAGTTTCATTCGGACAATATGTTTAAACAAAAAAAAAAAAACACTCACAACCGAAACGGAACGAAATACACATTGGATTGCGGTCAGCGTGTTCCGGCAGCTTTGCAGATGTCGAGAAACTCGCAACCGGATTTTTAATTAAAATGATTGCTTGCACACGGCGAAACCTATCTGCAGAGATATTTTTGAGACCGTCATTGCTGCGGAAGAGGATTTTATCGTTATAAAGAGAGAGGTTCAAAAAAAATTTCAGCATTTTCTAAAAGATTTCAGTCTAGCGAACGGAAATACTTGTGGTGGTTCATTCATTCCGCTATGTATTCTTCTTCTCTTTTGCTTCCTCTTCGTCCGTTATTGCAATTAAAAGTACAATTTTTTTATTTCTAATTTTTTTCTACAAAAACAAAAAAAAACGAGAAACTTATTAAACCAACAACTAGTTAAATAATGCGAAGCTGGTACGAAATATATAATTTATTTCGTCGTATAGTTGCCATTTTCATCTTAAAACGTGACACATATGTTTCTGTTTCTTCTTTTTTTTGATGTTTTTCTCATTCGTACAACAGTGCACAACAACGATTGAAAGTATGATGTTTTAAAATTTAAAAAAAGAAAAAAAAAAATTGAAAAACGAAAGATATACTTTTCGGTTTAAAAACTTTTCCGAAAAACTGTGAGCAACTTCAAGAAACTTCTCTCGTGTTGTACGGCATGAAATTCCTAGTGAACTGAAACGGTAGCAACTAACATGAGCAACGTAATAAACTTGAAACGATGTGTGAACTGCGTTTATTTCAGCGAGTATCGTAAGCTGCTTCCCGCCGCCACAGGTCAGCATAATAATAAGCGTATTAAATCAAACAAAATTTTTACAGTCATGCGGGCTTTTCCATCTCGGGTCTGCCGTTATTATGGTGACGATTAAAAAGTTCCTATTGTTAATGTGGAAAATTAGTGTCCGTTTTTTAATACATTTATATAATATTGCGATAGAACTTAAAACTTCCGTTTCGACCTATATAGAGGATGATGATATTTCGGATTCGTCTCGAAATGTCAAGCATGTTTGGTTTTTGTCTTTCTTTTCGGAAGATTAATTGTTCCGTTTAGCTGTTATAGAAAAACATATTATTGCCATTATTTGAAAGAATAATTAAAATAAACGTATCAATTATTGAAATACATGATCAGTTTTTCTTATTTCAGTCTCTATATATGCGCAAAGTCTCTTGATACGTTTTCCACCATTCTTTATCCTCCCGTCTCTTTTTGGAGTTCTTTTTGTTTTCTTTTTTTTTTTTTTTTTTGTCCGATCCAATATGAAAAGCAGTTTCCTCCACCTTATTCGGATCTGGTACCGAACTTATCGCCGACTGAGGCACATTCTATAATATCCGCTGCTCCGGCTTTCCTTCTTAATCGGTATTTCTCCTTTATTTTCTCATCTTTAAGAATCATTATGAACACTGACACCCTCCCCCAAGTTTCTTTTCGTTATTTTCGGTATATTCTCTTAAATTTAAATCATTTATGGAAATATATAAGAGCGGTATAGGGAAGCCGAAGAAGTTTAAGGGAAACAAGTTTCCTGGAAATTTTGTATTATGAAAATTTAGGAAAATTATTAGTTACGTCGGAAATCACTTTTATTATCGTTAATTCCAAGCAAACACCAATGAAAATACTATTTCCCCCTCTTCACTTCCGCCACAAAATCACACTCGTAAAAATAAAAATAAATGAGCACTGCAAAAAATTAAAAAAACTGCGGATCGGCCACCGGATATATCGAATGTAAAAATATATATTTACTATTAGCATCAATGTTGTAGTGGTTACCGTTCTACATTATAAAAAGACTGTACTTTAGATTTCTATGGTAAAAAAAAGATACGAATAACGTAGTCAATTGAAACGACCTTTCTATAAGCATTGTAGAATTTTAGTTTTGAGTGTGTCCGATTGTTTTTCAATGAGGTCCGAATATAAGCCCAAAACTTCGGACCATGTGCAGCTCTGAACCGTTCCAGATGCTAATTTTCGATAATTTCGTAAAAAAATTGGTTTTATCTGATTTTGTGTCGTTCTTTGCAAAATGAAGTATAGTCTTTATTACCGAATGTTGCTATCACTCTCGGCGTAAGAATTACTGATTAACATAAATACAAGTAATTCTAATTACATATAAATACACATATATATATATATACATAATATATTGTATATATATGCGTAATGTATTTTGGTGCTATATCACTTTTTATTGTTTTGTTTATATTACTATGTTTATTATAGCATCGTCGCTACCTTTTATGATGTGTATGTGTGTGTGTGTGTGTATGTTGGCGAATTCGACGTGGGAGAGTCATCAGATAAATTATCTTCTGAGTTTTATATTACGGTGTTTGTAAATGAATGAGTTCACTTGTTGGAACTATTTTATGATAGGTGTTTTGTATTTGCTTTTTTGTTCCACCGAGAAGAAATTTGGCCAATAAATATCTTTTATTCTAACAAAGTTGCGAGGAATACTTCGCAAATAGTAAAAAGTGCAAGTACAACAACGACACATGATGCTGTATGCTTTGTCGTAACTTTTAGTCTTACGTAAGCAGTTAGCCGATTATATTTGTTTTTTTGTTTCTACGGACGTCAATCGAAACCTGGTTTGTACTCGTTTCTTGAACGGGCTTAGTCCGGGGGGAGTGTTTTGTTTGTAGCAGCGAGTTCCACTGGCCAACGCTCGGTTATCCTTTTTTATATTTAGACGACCAACGAAAGTTATAAACAATTAACACGATTTACATTTCATAGATTACGCGCTGCAAATTATCTAACATATTTTTATATCAATTGAACGCATTATCAACCCCGCGTTCGAGAATTGCCATTTTAAATTTTTCATTCTGTCGTCGAATAAGAAATTTTCATTTTTCTTCCATTTGACCTAGCACGTGATGATTTTTATTCGTAAGAGCTTTAAATTGCAAACGGGGGAAGTCCGAGTTTTTTCTTTTTGAAAAGGTGCTTTTTATAATAATTTGCGCAAAACATGGAACTTCTATTTTGACTGCGCCGTGTTCGGTTTTTATTAGAATTTTTTTTTTTCTTTCTTTCCTTTCGTTCATTTTCTCTCTTTCGAAAAATGGACGAGGTGAAAAGGAAAAACTGCAGGACTCCAGATGGCTCGAAAGCCAGCTGTGATAATTGTTGTTGAGACGACTTTGCAGAGAGAATGATTAAAGATCTCTTCGATAATAATGCGGAAAATTCAAAGAGAGCTTTTCGGCTACCACCACCATGAGCGGGACAAGAAAAGGTACCGGGGGAGGAAAAAAACAAACAACTAAAAAAAAAAAAAAAAAAAATGTCGCGTTAATCATCGCTAGCGGAGAAATACGGATGGAAGTGGAGAAACAAAAACAATAAAGTGCGGAGAAAATGTAGAGGCGGGAAGGAATTTTTCTTCGACAGACGAACTGATTGGAGCGGGTAATGTTCGCCGAGTTTTAACTGTGCGGCCGGGACTAGAAGAGCGACAGTTGCGAGCCAGTTAACGTGTAGTTTTCCAAAGGTCGTTTATTACCTTGGAAGGGTACACGGCCGTCGGCGGAGGTCTTTTACCGGAACGGAACGGCATCTTTCATATCGATATGTGTGTCGTTTGTTCGCGGTCCGTTTAAACTAATTATCCGGCTAGGGGACAATTTAGTGCTGTGTCCAGCGCACTTAGCGCACTCAGACGTCCAAGAGCGCAATTCTTACCTGTACAATTACCGAGAGAACGAGCTAATTTATCGCCGCGCTCAAAGTTTTACCATATCTCGCGCCCAAACGTAAATACGCACATGCATATATACATATATACATATATACATATATATATATATATATATGTGTGTGTGTGTGTGTTTGTGCGCGCAGAGAGAAATACGACTTACAAGTGTTACTTTAAACAATGTTTACGTGTCGACGAATGTTGTTCATCTAATGAGGGACAACTAGTGGTCGAACTGTTAAGTTCTGTGCAACCCCGATGGAGTTGCCGGCACTAAACTCGGAACACGCAATGTATTTGAGCGAGCGCGTTGCTGTCTTGACCGTGCCTGTTCGTCGGACTGTTCTTACTTTGATTTCCCCAATCGCAGCTAGAAACCATTCTCGGAATAATATTATTCGAGTGGGAGTTGTACCGAGATATTTTGATTAGGGCGAGTCGAGGAGCCGGGGAAACAGCGCTGCTCAGAAAACCTAATAATACTCGGCAACATTTAGAAAATATAAATACACGCATATTTACGCACACCGACGGCAGATTTGGTCGCGCACATAATGAAATCCGGCGCACACGATGCGGATATTTTATTGGACAGACAGCTAGTTCGAACCGCTAAGCAGATGCAACACTCTGCATATTCCGTACACGTATTGTAGTGGACGCGTTTGCTTTTTTTTTTCGGGTTTTTTTCGCTTTTTTTCCCTTATTCATGCATCCACCTAACTATCGTAATATATGTCGTCGAGTCGCCGCCGCCGCGTCCAGCTCTTTACACGGATCTGCGGATGACGGCCCCGTATTCGTCTAAATGCTGAGCAACATTTTCTAGAGATCAACGGCAACACTGACACCGCGCTGCTAGTCATCTTCGAGTGTAGCTCGCACGGCGACAAACTCTGACATCATCCGAACGCGGCCCTTACGAATAAATAACGTTAATCGAGGCCCGGCACTTAGACCCCGGCTATGTTTGCTTATTGCTCATCTAGTTTGCCCATTTATTCGTGTGGCCGTCCGTGTTTGTGTGCGCTATAAATAATTTAAATAGAAACGAGCTTACGTGTGTGTCTTCGTTTTAAAATCAAAGCTAATATTTTGATAGTTGTTAATGTGTTCAGCATACGCACATGTCAACTTTGTCTCTCGCATTTAATGAAGATACTGCGCGCATAAATATGCAAATCGTCCTCTTCTAAAAGCAGCAGCCCACCTTTCTCGGCTGCAACTTCGAACGGAATATTTAATGTGAAAGATGAATTCGAAAAATTCCTCTAAAAACACAACCGTATGTGTCTCCTTCCGCGATCATCCGCCAACAGAATGCCTAATCACGATTTAGGCGGATAATTACCGGCAGAAGCTCGATCGAGTACTATTTTTACGGTACTCTTTCGCGTGCGTGATTCTTCTCTAAAATTTTTAATTATTTCTCGTAATAGTGACACACCTTTATAGTTTTTCTACTCCTGCGACCTGTGCCTGTAATCGGTTCTTTCGACGACAGAGACTGCCTTGTTATTTCTAAATAGTTTCATATCAAAATACTGAATTTACGCATCGTTATAAAATTATTATTGTAATGATAGCCAGGTTTGCTCGCAGTTCTCTGAAAAAATCGCTTATTATTTTACGTTTAATTACGTAATTTCGCTTCTAGAATATTGTGAAACCTACTTACACATACCAAATACGGTAATAACTGTAGCGCAGCGATTTCATCTGGAAGAAGGGCCTGATGTGTTTATGATATTTTATGCGAAGAAGGAGATCGTGCCCCATCAATGTGTAGTATTTTGTGTCGCTCCGAGATGCTGTACCAAAGACGTAATCGTCTCATCGGCAAACGTGAGTTCGGCTAACTGAAGTTGCGTATTTTCTTTTGAGAGTTTAGACTCGTAGAAATGCGACGAGAATTAATTTTATTTTAGGTTTTAGCGCGTTGTAGAATATATATGTCGGTAATACAGTAGAAACACGGAAGTAATGCATCGTCCGGAATTGACGATAGATGGCGCTGCTTTTGTTATTAACAATAGTTCGTTCCCAAACTGAACGACTCGGAGGCGAAGAACTACATAGTTAGTACGTTGTTATAATCAAACTAGTTCCGCGTTGAAACTGGATGTCATATTTCTTCAAGAGAGTATCACGCGGGTGCGTGCAGTTAATGAAAAACTTTTAGCTTAAAATTTCGCTTTAATTGATAGTGTCAATACCGTTTAAAAAAAGTATTTTTTGCGCCGCTTTAGAGGCCTAATTTTTAATGGCAATCGAGAACGGGTCGTGCAGTTATTTATTTTCTTGTTTTTAATTAGCCCCCCCCCCCCCGCCGACGCCGGGTTGGCTTTCGTGAAAAAGAAAATTTATCCAGTTAGTCAGCTAATACGTTTTATGCAATGAAAGCGCAACTACTTTCACACGCTTTATTGCCATATAACATATGCGTATTTTTTTTTACTTTTCGTCTTGTTATTCGAAACATTTCACGGCGGTCCCCTACGGAGCTTTTTTTGATAGCCTACTCGTCGATCCTCTGTTAGTTTGCCCTGTTGTATCCTTTTTTTTTTCTCCATTAAATACAGGTTCGGGGTAGGAGATTGCGTAAGAATAAAGTTAAATAATAGAAAAAGTTAAAAAAATAAATAAAAACTTTTTTTTTTTTTTTTTTTTTTTTTTTTTTGCTAAAGAAATTTATAATAATAATGTTATCGGAAATTTTTTTACGTTATCTTAATTCGAAAATTAAAGCGCGTATGCAGTAAAATTCCCGTATATAATTAGTTCGGAATAATTAGCTGGTCATCGTGTTCCGAAGAGCACAATGACCGGGAAAGTTCGGTCAAAATTTGATTACTGCAACTAGTTAAACAGAAAGTCTGCAAAAAAGAAACGAGCACAAAGAATTTCGGCAAAAATAATGATATTTTTCCATTCACATAAGCACAAAGTAATAAATAATAAAGACTGAACAAATTTAACCGAAAAAAGTATATAAGTAAAGAAAAAAGAAAAAACTAAAATGCTGTGTCTGTAAACATGTTTTTGTGCGTGTAATTTAACCATTTCTATAAAGTCATCAATTTGTTGATCGCTACGCATTAATAGTTAGATAGCCGAATCGGTTGAATTTTTATATTTTATTTGAGCTTTTTTATCAGGTTTAAATCTGACATTATTTTTGTTGCAAACTTTCTCTACAACTATCCTATCTAGGTGAAGAATTGTAGCCTCCAGCGTTTTCGGGATCCTAGCGTTCCCAAGATTTGCAACAAATGCAAGAAGCATCTTTTAAAGTCTCTCTAGGAATGAAAATCTTAAAAACTTTTTTTTTTCTCCGTCCAACCAGATACAATGGTGATTGTTCCTTGTTAACAACGATAATTGTTAATATTTTCCTCCCGCTCGGTATAAGCGACGGAATTTGCATCGCATTTCGAAACATACTCGATGACCACCCGCTGATATTGCGGGGCGGTACATTTTTAATATGGAGTTGCCGCGCGTGTTGCTGCATGCCGGCGCTTTTATGTTTATTTTTCTTATCAGCGGAATGTGTATATACCACACAGGTTATCACCAGCGTGATCGTGTTGTTGCTGCGACAGTGTTATTATTCGGCCGGGGCGCGGAAATGACTTTATAAAGAGAAAGTTATTTACATATTTATTATCCGGCTATAATGCGTATTTTCTTCCGAGAGACAAGGGTGCTCCGTAAGGGTAAAATGAAGTCCAAAAGAGCCGGGGCACGACACATATGTGTGCGGTGCGGTGATCGTTTGTCGCACGTGTACGTCGGATAATAAAATTTAAATAAATTAGTTACGTATCGGTTGACAAAGCTCGAATTTGTTTTAGGTCGCGGCGTCCATCATCGGCTGTGTATGCTAGGCACTTGTTTAATATTTATGATTTTTCTGGCGATGATGACGTACGTGTCGAATCGAGAACTAACTAGACCGCGGCGAAAAGGACGATTTTTAATACAAAATTGCGATTATTTAACGAGAAGATTTAAAGAAGTGCGCACTATTGCTATTCTCGTTTATGTTCGCTCTGCATGCAAATTAAAATTCGACGCGGCCTCTATCTAATCTCGACCAAAAGATTTTTTCTCGGAACGGTCTCGTTGTTCTGCATCGTGTAATTCATAATGAACAGCTCTCTCTATAAATTTGCTAGTTTTTTAAAATGATAAATTTTTTAAAGCGTTAATTAGAAAAAGTTCATATTTCGGCTACCAATGAAAAAGAGTTTTTTTTTAACATTGAAAATTCATTAAATTTCCAAGTATTTCTTCGAACTCGGTATTTCACAATCTTTACACTTTAAATGTTAAACTATTATTATTCGGCAAGCTTCTGAAAATTCTCCCTCTATACCACCTCGCTACAGCTATATGAAATATTAGGTAATATGAAAAAAAAGATCGTGCAATACTCGAAATTTAAAAACAACGAGAATAACAGAAAAAAGCGTCGGACGCGAAGAAAAATATTTCGTGCCAACGTTACCCCCCCCCCCTAGAGTCTCAAAAAAACATGAAGAATTTTTCGATAGAGAGACGTGTTGTTATCGAAGGGGATTTTAAAAGAGGACGAGAAATATGGAAGCGTAAAAGCGACAATGTCGAAATTGTCTCATTCTGTTGTCATTAAAATGCTCGGAAATAATAGGAATCGCAGATTAATCGGCTGGAACATTTTTCGCGATGATTATTATTTCGATCATTCTCGAAGCTAATTTAACTGTTCAACCTGAAAGAGAGTTTTATATGAGTGCGAGACGTTCAATTTCGGACCTGAATAGCATTCTCTATTTTTTCGGCCCGTGTTGGCGGAAGCAGAAAATGATCTACTTCAAATATACGACTAATACCTTTGCCTTTGCTGCTATTCGGTGGGAACAAAAACTTCATGTGGCTGAAATGAAAATGAGAATGTTACGCTAGTCTCTTGAGCACACACTCCTCGACCGTGTATCAAAAACGAGGATATAAGGGAGCGTATAGGAGTTGCACCTGTACGTTTGAAATTACGGGAAGCGAGACTCCGATGGTACGATCACATCATGAGAAAAACAGACAATAGCCCTGTGAGGATGTTAACGGATTATAATCCTGAAGGAAAGCGACCTGCACGAGGAAAACCGGGAAGACGGTGGTGGATAGACTCCGTCAGCAACGACATGATGGAAGCCGGTGTTGGGGTAGAGGACGCCGAGGACCGTAGAAAATGGAGAAGAAAGTGCCACCAAGCGGACCCCGCACCGGGAAATCGTTAGGAAAGAAGAAGGCCTTTGCTGCTATTCGAAATCCTTACCCCGTAGAATAATTTTATTTTTTAATAAAAACTGCGTTACTTGAAGGTTCACATGCTTGGCGAAGAATCTTCGTCAACACATATTACAATAGAAATAAACACACACGTACGCAAAACACTGATGATTTGGGTAGCGTAATTTTTGTACACCGAAGTGTAGTTGCTTTAAATCATAAAAGATGGCGTTTCTAGTCTTACAGAAGTAGTCAACCGTGGGGGGCGGGGGGTAATATTGCGATTCCTTCCCGCACCTTAGTGCCCAGCGTCGTTTGTTCTCAGCCGCTTTCACATGTTTCTCTCAAGTGTATGTTAATTACATCATTTTCGTATTTTTCCCCGTTACACATGTGAAATTTGCTTTTTTTTTTCTTTTTTTTTTTTTAAGGCTTGTCAGCGGCGGACGATTACCGATTACTCATCAATAGCGCAGAGGCAATGTAACGAAAATAGGAGAAAAATTGACAGGGGAATTGCCCTTAGAAAAAGGTAGTGCGAAAATAGAAAAAGCAATATGAAGAGATGGAAGTTAGAGGCCGTAAAACTAGCAAGTAGAAGAAAAATAAGGGACAGAATGACAGAAAGAAGTTAAAAAAGAATTTTTCTAGATTTCGCGATAAACCTGTAGTACAAAACCGTGTACTATGGAAAAATAGGAATTTCCAACCATTTGGTCGAATAATAATAATAATAATAATAATAATACCAACAGAGAGGTTGGTTATCACCGTCTAACAATGTGGCCGTGTCTGCAGAACAAGAAATGTCCCCAATTGGAATCCGAGAATTTATCGGTACTTTTAATTTACAGAATATCTTCAGGTTCTACCCGAACGGAACGGTAGCTGACTGTCTCTAATTAAGTCATTTTGACTTTCTTGTTTCACCGTTTGTTGCGTACTTCGAATAGCTCTTAAAATTCACCTAATATCGTCCCACCCGATGTTGTTGAAAAATTTACAAATTTCCTATCGATATTAAAGACTTAAAGACCAGCAGATGTGTTTTACTACAATTTTATAGTGTCTTAGTACACGCATTAACATGTTCACCGATGTCAGCAAACGCATCGGTTACATAAACGCCCTATTATACAACTCAGTAACTCATTTGCTAGAAATATGTGTCTAGAATAATTTTCAACAAAAGAAAAAACAAAAACATCGTTACGTCCCGTTGCAATTTGCGGATTCAATTAGGCAGCTGCGACAGATTTACAGCAGAGGAAACAACCGCTCTTACACAAATTCGCTCTATACGAAAAGAGAATTCATTATTCGTTATAAATAAATAACGCAGAAGCCTTTCGATGTTTTTTTAATCGATAAATTTTAAGAGGAATTAATTTCACCCCGGGATCGCATCGACTTAATCACAGTGTCTGTTTGGGTTTTGATCAGTGTCGTCGGCCGATCTTGAAATTTCCGATGATGTGTTAAAGTGGAATTCGGATAGGCCGAGCATATATTGACGAGTTCCATCATCTGAGGCGTACGCGACAAAATCTGCTGCGCTGGGGTCGCAGCCGTGGATGCGTGCGTCTATCGCGTTCTGTAATCAACAGTTTCGCCGATATAATCTCCCCATTGTCGTCAACTTGCAGCGAGAACAATCAAGCTCGCGCGCTCCTACATGAATGCGTTGTGCACGCGTGTATGTCCTCATTCTTGGAAATAAGCTTAAACTATTGGAAGAGGGTAAAATCCGAATAATTGACGTGGCCACTACCACTCGCACGCGCATCTCCGACGAAGGGGCTATGTGTATGTACAAGTGGCGACGCTGAGTCAGCAAAAAAAACTATTCACTATTTTTCAACGTTTAGGCCGAGGCGAATTTTCCGTCTGCTTCTAACACACGTTTTATCGAGTCCACACTATAGAGGAGGCCAAAAACCCGCCCTCCGAAGCAAGTCACAATACCGCTCAGCTGCTAATGCGAAGATGCGCGGGAAAAACGAAGCCGGTGTTTAAATTAAATACGGTAGAGCTGAACATCTTTTTTTTCTTTTTCTTTTTCTTTTTTTTTTTGACTTACAGAGTCTACATAAAAAAGGTCCGGTTCTCCTACACTCGGCCACGGGCGTCTTTTATTTTTGAAAGTACGCGGGTGCGTATTTTGTTGCTTCATCGTCGAAGGAATTTCAAAATAGCCGCGGTGGTTTTTTCGAATTCGGAATGGAACGATGCCGAAAAGTTAAAAATCATTTCGAAGAATGTGTGAATAGGCGGAGAATCTTGGGGCGGAATCGGAAATATTTAACCGAACGGAAGAGACTGTAGAAGAAAGGCTGTTGCGCGTGGCATTTCAACTGTATGAAGAACGGCTAATGAATTATCGGCGATGTCTTTTTTTTGATTGATGAAAAAATCATGCAGAATGGTAAGTGATCGACCTCGGCTGAATATGCCGATTTTTTCATTTCCATCATTCCGGTTCGTTTACGCGCGAAGGAAGTTATTCTATCAAAAAAAACAAAAAAAACAAAAAAAAACCAGCTGTTTAAGTAGTTTCTTTAAGCGTGTTGTGGGGAAAATCCGGATATACTTCTAAGCAGTAGCTAATATTAGACAACGACAAATGCGCTTCGACGACTGACTACTCCCACGAAACTCCTGTATATATATTAAAAAATAATCGATAGTTTATCCAGATCGTTTTTGTTTACAATCTTTTGAATTTCGCGATACCAAGAAAAAACTTTTTCAGTCATGTGAATTTGGTGGCGATTCCACCGGTTTCGCTTGAAAAAAAAAAGAAAAATCATTTTTTTCGTTTAATTCAGCCAGACTAATTTAACGAAGTCCTTTTAATAACCCGTATTTTTCCCTTCCCCGCCGCGTGTTATTTCTCGAATGGCAAACTGTTATTATATTTTTATGATTTTCTCTGATTCTTTTTCAGCTTAAATTTCGAATTAGTAACTTTTTCTCGCCAGACATTACATTTCCGGTAGCGCCGTAACACTATCCGCTAAATCATCGAACGTCTTCTATTTTCCGGGCTTTTATAAATCCTCATGATTCTGCATTTTAAAAATAATTTAGCAGTTGATCTTCTTTAAATTATGGTGGTTTTTAAATTCTCTTCGAATTCCACGTATTTCTAATTGCCGAGTTGGTCCTCTTTTCGGTCGAAAATGCTTTCCTTGTTTAATAGACATGTCTCTCATATCAAAAAGACCTTTTATTTAATATCTATATCCCTTCTTTTTAACAACTTTTCCGTACACTTGAAACATATACAGATGTGACGAAAATGTCACAACAATACCGATGTATGTATGTGTATATATTATAGTGGAAGGGATTGCATTAGGCGTTCTCGAACGAAAATAAGGTGAAACAAGGGGGCGCGTCTATCAAGTCACTAAACCGAGAGGGACCTGTTTGTTTTTCCCGAAGAAAAACAAAACAGTTTTTTCACTTTGTCTGATATTATTTTAAAAGAAGAAATACCACAATAGTTGTAAAATTGCCATCATTTTCTGCGTGAAGGATACCATTTATAAATAATAATGAAGTACGCGACATTGTAGACGATAAAGGAAGACGAGGAATAAACAGACAGAAGAGAGATCGGTATTTCAGATCTAACGAAATCGAATAATTTAGATAACGACCTGATAGATTTTCGGCGAAAAAATAATGATACTAATCGTTAACGGTGAAATGACGGCGTTTATAGGTGTAAACAGTTAGCGTAGAACTCGTTTTCTTTTCACTTGGCAGCGTCTTCTGCCGAGAAGTTATTGTGATCATAGCTTGCAGGGAATGTGCCGTGTGCCCACCGGTTTTAAAGGTCGCTGAAATACATTTAATTTGTATTATCATTTTGTCCGTTGTCGCACTCACAATCGGTAGTGTCGCCAGCCGCACGTACATATACAATATAATGCTGCACACGCTAGGCGGAAATAATTACTTAATTTAAAACCCATTAAAACGGGGCTGAACGTCGTTCGGCCGCAACCTTCGTCCCTCGAAGGTCTGTCCACACAAATTCGTTTCTGTTCTTGTCGTCGCTGCACACAGTATCGACGGAGAAGTGGAAATATGTCGATCAAGCACGTGCTGCTTGCAAGTTTTTCCCGCGCGATGCCTACTCTTCGGTGAAATCCTTTCGCTGTTTCGCAGCGTCTATAATAACGGTGTTCTTACGACGACTATTCGTCATTTTGCACACAAAAACTGCCAGCGCGCATTGTATCTACTCTCGCATATGTAGATGCTCTACCGAATTCCCGGGAAAATGACGAATTACTGCAGTTCTCTGACGTTTCTTCTAATGAAAACAACGGCTCGAGCGGTATAATCTAACAGATTAGAATACGTTCCTTCTGCTCAAAGCGAACAAATGCGAACAAATGCGAACAGATTAATTAGCCGATCTGGAGCAATCAAATTAAGCTTTGAAATTACCAGCTGCGCCGGCATTTTCCCTATTACGGCGTCGCGATTAAAGATCACAGTGTGTTAAATAATCGTTTCGTTCCACTGATTATGAAATAGTTACAGACGCGAGACATTTTTCCAGTCATCGTATAATCATCGTGACGAGAAATATCACGTCGAACGTTATTTTTAGTATTCCTTTTTAGGAGATTCTGCGACAAAAATCATTTTTGGTCGATGCTCGCGTTTCCAAATTACTTTTTCCCCGTTACATTTTCTTCCTATTCGACTTGTTGTTACATCGGTGAAACAGGATGCGATTGTGTTACTTTGCCCGTTCTCTGGTAATATTTTAATAGTCCAACAGTTATTAACATAAAAGCTCTGCGTTCAAGAGAAAATTCATGTACGGCCTAACGTCACGAAAATGGAGTAAAAGTAATCGCTTTTTAAATAGTGAGGCTACAACAGCCGATTACAGCGGATATTTTATAACATTGATTATTTTGTAATTAGAAACTTAAATCGACTTCACTAAAACTTTGTTATACTTATAAAACTAGAACATTTTTGAAAACAAAATTAAAACATTGAAGAAATACAATTAAAATATTTAAAAAACACAATTAAAATATTTAAAAAACACAATTAAAATATTTAAAAAATATTTAAAAAACACAGTTAAAATATTTAAAAAAACATTTAAAAATCACTGTCTGACCTGTTTCGTCTGGATTATACAGAAATATGAATATATAGTTGGACTATTATTTAGTTATTTATTTATTTATTTTTTAATATACACATATTAACGGTTTAACTGAGAAACCATTACAATGTGTTTTTCTTTTTGGCCGCATTCTCATACCATGTGATTAATTTAGGGAAGCGTTTATTTCACTAAACAATAAAAGTATCGAGTAACTTCAGAATTCTTAAAAGTACCTGGAAACTACAAAAACTAACGGCTATTACTACTCCTGCATATTACCACTCGAGCGGGCATAGTGGCAAAAGTTCGAACGGGCAACCTTGAAAATCTTGAAAGTATAAATTATCCCAGTTAAGTATATTCATTAAACTGCGCGGAGATAAAATTAAAATTCAGTACAAATCACGTCGTCCGCTTGTTAAAACGTTGCACATTAAATCTTAATACGATATTTTTTCATCACCAGACATCAAAAAGAAAACACCGCCTGTACGAGGAATCGTAAAAAAGTCAGCCAGTTTGATTTCGGTGTTTTTTTTTGTTTTTTTTTGACGCACGTAAGCATCTAAAAAAAAAGGTAACGTCATCGCAACGTGAAACGTACCCGCCATTCAGAGTTTGAGACGAGACGTTTTAAAAACAGGCATTGACTAGAAGCTATTAAAATTTAAACGGTAATTTTGACACGTGCTCAATAGCCAGTTTATTAAAAAGAAATATAGCAAGGGAACAAACGATCTTAGGATACTGATCCCGGGGGTAATTAATAGTTTGATTACCTCTAGTCGATAAATAATTAAGATTTTAAATATTTCGTAGTAGAAAACGAGAACGGAAACGGTATCGTCTCTTATGAATTTTGTACTAGATGGCAATTTACTGTCGGAAGCAACTACGTAATTGCTTATTGCTAAAAGATTTAATTACCTATATGTTAAGTGTAAGTTTAAACAACTTTTTACCGCCTTTTAATTATTATACGTCTGAAATTAATCCTGAAAATCCTTCTAACAACTTTGTCGAACATAAGCACCTTTTCAAAAATGTGACGACGCCTTTTCTATCGAAAATTTGTACTTTTAAGTACATATTACATAGTTCAACAAAAATAGAGGCAATTTAAAAAAAAAAAACAAAAAACAGCCGGATTATTTAGAGAAAGGATTGGAAAATCACGGGCAAAGGAGATTGTGTAATACGAAGTAGGTCCCCCGTTTATAAAATTGCTATTTACACACATACACACACAGAATGTACATATATATGTATATATAAAAATATATGTATATATTTCATTACGTTCTGTTGAGAGTGGTAAGCGTTTATTTAGCGCGATTTCTTTGTTATTCCGTAACGTGTTTTTATTGTCTTATTTCGGGGAATTTTCGTCTTCATCGGAAGCTAGTCGGAGGGGGTCGGGGGTAAATGGATGTGTTTTTTTAGAAATTTCTTCGCCAACTCAGGCCAGAAAGATGTTGTTATCATCGTATTATAGAGTTATATGCGAGTTCAAAGAAAATCCGAAGAGAAAAAAACTTTGCCCGGTAATAAATAACTCATACGTGCACGTACGCGCGCGTGCATCGGCCGAATGAGGGGGTAAGGCGCTCGCGGCGTGAGGGTCGAGGGTCGACCGAGAGAAGTGATGGGACGTCTGCCCGGGGGCTCTGCGGGGAGCGGGTCAAGGCGCACGGTGCCCGTTTTAAAAAATTGAATTGGAGCCTCGCAGTGCGCCGGTAAACGAAATTACTGCGCCGAAAGACTACCGGAGAGCGAAAAGGTACGCGCTGCTCCGGTACACTGGCTTTTTCTTTGAAAGGCGAGATAAGTGCGAGCCGAAATTTCTCCATTTCAAAAGCAAGCGACAAAGGGGGAACGCCGCCGCCGCCGCTTCCGCGCAAGGCGCCGAAGGGGATGGTGATTTCCCGGGATGACGAGAGGACGACGATCGCAAAGACGACGATGACGATGATGATGATGATGACGGAACGAGACGACGAAACGAAATGGAACGACGGCAAAGCAAATGAAATGAAATAATAGATGCGACGGAGTAGGTGGGAAAGTTTAAAAGTTGAAAAGAGAGCAGGGTTCTCCGGCAATCGGGCAAGTTGTTAAAACAGAACGGGATTAAAGGTGGCTGCGGCGGCGGCGGCGAGCGGGGCTAGCGATGCTGCGAGGAATAATAATATTGTTGTTGCTATAGGAACAAATGGGGGCACGGCGAAATTCGGCCCGGGCCGGAAATAGTGGAAAAAAGCAGCGACTGCCGAAGATCGGGCCAAGGTAAAAATTCGCAGGAGCCGTTGTTGCTGGTCGACTGTGCGGCTTTCGCGAAATTCCGAGAGCCGATGTAAGAAGTTGCTAAGTTTTACCGGAGAGTTGTCTTGCGTTTTGGCACCTACGTCGGACTTGGAGAAAGTTGTTCCGGCGAAAGGGCCACCAACCGTTCTTCCCCGATGTTTCTTCATCGATGTTTTTCGATAGTTGCTCGGCCGCTGCTCTATTCATTCGCTTATACTCTTCGCGCCTATTTCATTTATTATTTACTTTTCCATCAGCATTTATCATTTCCGCTTAAATAGTATTTTCCGATAATTCTCTTTTTTTCTTTATTTCCTCCGTTAGAGGCAGCAGGCGCATTTCGCGAGTACTTTTCGAAAATCTTCAATCGTCGTACGCGCGTCGCGTCAACTTTATCGTTTTCTCCGCAGATGTAGCGGAAGTAGCAAATTCCGTAAATATCGATATTTGTGACGATAATCGCGACCAGATGAAATAGTACTTTCGACTCAAAAAAAAACAAAAAAACAAAAAAACAAAAACGCCCCTATGTATTTCGATACGGTAGTTATCCATTCACATTTGTGGCCTTTCGATATGTTAAATGACGTACGGTTTCCTCAGTTTCGTGCTCGGTCTAAAATTTCTTTTCAGGCGGGTCACAGCAAATCTTTCGTTCTGTTCATCGATATCGACTTACCTGTGGAATTACCACACTTATTAACTGTGTCTCGTGTCCCCAACACACGCTTTAATCATCACAGACATAATATATTACTAACGGTGTGTGTTATACAATTTCGTGGAAGTTGTTTTTGCATATTTCGCGAACTATACTGTAAAGGAAACTTTTGAAAAAAGAATTTTTGTTCACGAACTATATTCGAATGTCGGTATGTTAAGATAAAAAATATTTTCCCTCGAGAACTATTCGTGAAGTGCGCATAAAATAATGGTTGCCGACCATTTCACGCATTGTGTAAACACCTGCAATTTCGTTCGCTTACTCGTTTATAATATATTTTAGATTTGCGCTATACAGTGTTGTTAGAGACCAAATAGTAATTCTAAGTTAAATTCCTGAGCTAAGCACGAACATTTCGTGAAAGATTCTGCGCATAATCTCTTTCTGGTTACGTGAATCGTGCGATTTCATTTTCTACGCGAAGTGCATTAACTCATTTAATACGAGACATCGTTTTCTTATCGGCAACGAAATCGGACTAATCTCTTCTCGAGAACCGCCCGGTGCACATCGTCGAATTCACGAACACATTCAGATGATGGATGAGGAACGGTAAGATGTGACATTGTATTTCCGCTAAATAATACGTCATCTGTCGCAGAGTGCGATTTCATAGCCGTACCACCCAAAGCGTGTTAGTCTAAACGTTAAAACTTCACTTTTTCTTCGAAATTTTTCACATAATAAAATTATAGCAAACTAGCCAAAACGGACCACTAGCGCTAAATATTATTCTCGTACTACCGGTCGGTCGCATGAACATAACGACCGTAAGCACGCCCCGGGGAATCGTCAGAATTTCGCCTGATAAGCGTTTTCATTTTAGGTATCGATGTTTTTCTTCTCTTTTAGTGGCACCGTAGGTTACAGAAATACTGCACACTTCGTCGTCAAGATACTTTATGGAAAGTGTCGTCCTCCCGCTGCCGGTAGAGAAATTTTTTCGGAAAATCTTTTTTTTTTTTTTTTTTTTTTTTCCCGTTTTTATATTATTCCGAGCGCTTGTGTGTATGCACGACGGTTTCTCAAATTTCACCGGTTCGAGAATCTTGTTTTATACAAATCAAAAAAATTATTAAAGAAACCGGAAGACGAATACCACATAAAAACTATATTTAACATATCCTATTTGTTGGTGAAATATTTATAATAAAAGGAAAATTAAGCGATGAAAAAATTCAGTTTCGGAAAATGCTTAATTTTGAGCTTTGTTTTTTAACAAAATTAATATAAGGGTTAGGTGTCTTTCTTTTTTTTTTTTAATCATAGTTGTGTCTTCTTCACTACTTCTCCGTTATATGATCAACGGAAAAAGGGAACATGGCGCAGACATATAAACAGAGGTCGAAGGAATCAATGCCGAAATTTATCTATAGTGCCCTGCCTAGCGCATCTCGAACTTTAAATAATATATTACGTTAAAACCGAATTCGAGACGAAGATGCGCAGACATTTCTAATGCTGCACAACTGAGATGGTTATTAATATTATACAAAGCTCTAGAGCGTTTCTCATAAAAAAAAACTGCCACACACGTTTCAGCTACCGTTCGACCTGAATTTGTAAAATTAAATCCATTAGCACTCTCTTCTCGTTCTTTTACTCGCACAAACGTAAGTTTGTAAGGCTATTTCTTTTTTTTTTCTTTCGGCTTTTGCCGCTTTTTCGCGGTTTTTACTCTTATCAACGTAAACGGGATGCCGTAATTAATTTGGAAAGGCAAAAAAGAGCGATTTTAAAAAATTGTTTACTCCGATACCGTTAACGGAAAAACTTTTTCAATCCGAAATAGTGTACCCGCTGCTCCGCGAAGTGTTTATAAATTCGAATTTGCCGACTTCGTAAAAGTTAGCCTAGAAAAAATTCGATACTTACCCCTCATTCGGACTTTAATTTAAAGTTAGTACTGAAACCGGAAATTAAGTGTAATTGTGACAGCTAAGTATTATGAAAAAAAAATTGAAATGGGACGACAGACGCGAGTTTATTAGAACCGGGTAAATTATTTTCAGAACTAGGCTACAGAAATCGTCTAACGAATTGCCGCCAAAATGAACGCTAATAAAGAATTTTCTAAACACATAACGGGGTTTTATGATTTTTTTTTTTCTTTTTCGAACGGGTTTGTCAACGAAGACATCAGTCGAGGAAATAAAAATAAGAAGAAGAAGAAGAAGAAGAAGAAGAAGAAGAAGAAGAAGAAGAAGAAGAAGAAGAAGAAAGTAAATTTCTTTTCACAAACACACATTTACGGATAAAGGATAAAAAAATAATTTGAGGGAAAAGGAAGTTAGCAGAAGGAAATCATTGGTAGAGAAGAGAATGACGACTGATCAGCAAAAAAGGCCGAATATTCAAAAAAAAAAAAAAAACACCATGAAATTGTGTGGGAAGGGGCGATTTTGATGCAGTAGACGATAACGAGAACAATGATGCAGGAAGGAGAATAAGATTAAAGTGAAGGCGAAAAATAACCTAGGTTGTAGAATGTTTAAGAGAGGGCGAGAATAGGAGGTAAAAGGAGCCAAAACTCAAAAATGAAGAATAATAACGAGTTGAGTTATATAGTTTGAAATGAGCAAATTGTGAGCTGAAAATGTGCTTCAAAAAAAAAAAAAAAAAAAAAATTTGCCACTACAAACGGAGAAACGGGCTAATGAGTGTACACCATCTCATTATTGTCGGTGACTTAATGGTCAGGAACCGGTAGAAGACCGATGTTGATCGAGTGAAGCAGGGGAAACACGGTTATGTGAATGAAAAAGCGTATGAGAAATATTACATAATCGGAATAGGGAGAAGGAGGAGATTGCAGAATACTATTAGAATGTATGAGGGGATTTTGTGAAAATCAGGAATGAGGAAAATTCCGCATAGAAAATCTATCAGAAGGAGGAAGGAAGCGTAAAAGATTCGAAATAATTCAAGGCGCGACAAAAAAGGACTAACTGATCTTTGTAACCGTCAGTAAAGGTGTACCAGTGACATGAGCAGAAAGGAGAGAACTTAAAGCGTTGGAAAATTAAATTCCGGCGACATGTTGAAGAACGGATTTAGCACGGATCGGTAAAGAAAGACTTCTCTAATGGGAACTTCTCTAATTTCACGATAGAACTGGACAGCGACGAATTCCATGGGAGGGGTGATATTTTTTGTTTTTTTTTTCTTTTTTTTTAACAATGGAATCAGTGATGCGTAATATTTAAGACGTAAAAAGGGGAACATTAAAGACCAACTGGTTAATTTTCCTCGCGTTAATTAAAAAATGGGTAAAGAAAATTTGAAAGTCTTTCGAAACAACCGCCACCATCGCTGGAACGGGATAAATTTGCATTGGCGCTAAAAGAGAAACATTAGAATGGTTCGAGAAAAACTGGCGCAAATTTAACTACGTTTAAATCGAGAGTTTTGATTAATCAGCGATAATTACATCTCGAAAGTCCGACACAAAACACCAAATGTGACTCGTACGAAATAAATTTAGCGTAAAGTTGTTTTTATTTATTTTTTTATTTTTTTGGCTCGACCCAGCCATTGGCTAGTTTTCCCAATCTTTAAATATTTGTCCGATTGATAAGGTCGTTAAGTACTCCACCCAAGTACTGACAATAGTTCATTTATGTTTATCTTCGCCGAAATCGATAATATTTTCCAATTATTCAAGCATAAATGTATTAAACGATTTCTTCCTCTAGTGCATTTGGTACATTGTCATACATACATAGTGTTCTGAAGTTCCCTTCTCATTACATTTTTCGCATACCGGATCAATACCCAATGTAATGTGACTAGCTCTACTGCAATGCCCAATATTCTCATTCATGTTAATTTTACAATGTAGTTTTTAATTCTCTACTTGCATAAAACCATTGGTTCAGCGGATGTTTCCTTTTAAATGTACGCATTATTTGCTTTTAGTTTCATTGTTTTTTTTTTTTTGGCTATTCTTTATTCTATTCAAAGAAAGAGATATCTCTCTAATGAATAAAAATCAGCCTGGACGTAAATAACTCGTAACAGAAATAAACAAAAAATGTTTACGCTCGCTTTCTATATATTTTGTAATGTGCACATTACATGAGCTCGGGGTAAATTTCAAATAAAAAAGAAATAAAAATAAAATTAAAAAATAATTTACAATAGACGGTGCGAGAGTAAATGTGCGTGTGATTGAGATCCTGCTTGTCGGACGGGAGTAAAAAGACTACCACCACGCGGTCAGACCGGAGAGGAAGATCGATGATTTGTGTTAAATTTTGAATTACGCGGAGATTCGATTATTAAATTACGAAATTAGGCGACACCGAATTAAATTGAGTTCACTCCATCGTCAGCACTAAGAGAGCAACCGATCGTATATCCATCATCGTACCGTTCCAGTTTATTTAATATTATATAATTATTGTTCTTGCGTCGAATATATATATATATATATGTATACGAGTATATAATCGTTGTAGGTTATCGAAAAAAAAAAAAAATTTTAAATTTCAGTTCTAAATTCATAATAATTAAAAAATAAAATAATACTTTTACGTGCACGGTGTTAAAGAAACCATGGTGGCATCCCAAAGAAATTAACTTAAACGGCTTATATCGTTACAATTTAAAATGTAGTTTGTTACAAAAGAATAACTTACGAAAAAATTGCTTCAGAAATAAGATGTCTCGATACAAAACCTGTATCATTATTAAAAATACAAGTAAAAGTTTTCAGTAAAAATAATTGAAAAACAACATTTCTTTTACACCCGCGCGACATGTTATACATAAACTCGATTCCTTTCGGACCTCGCCACGGGAAGGAATACCTCTAAATGCGATAGGATTTCACGATTCCTACGGTATTCTAATTGACTATATTTGCAAAAACATTACGTATAATAATACATGATTTTTCATCTTAAGTCCGTTGCATTATACAATGTGACTGACATTTTTATGGTAAAAAATTATGCATAACGGAAGTGGCGCAGTGGAGGTCGTAACGGAAGTTGTAGCAGAAGTGTTTCGTGAATCTGTGAAGGGTCGTCGCCACAAGACGACAGGTAGTAAATCAAAACCTGACATGTAGGCGATTGAAACCGACAAATCCCTAAAATTACAGAAAACGTTATCTGCGGTCCAGGGGTTTCTCCTGGCGGCAAAATTCACTTTCGTGTTTTTTTATTGAAAAGAAAAGCGCAGTGTATTTTACGAATTAAAACGACAAATAGTAAACATTACCCGAAACTAATAATAATAAATGTGTAAACTTTTTGATTACTACCTTTTGCTGGCGGAGAATTAATAATTATTAAGCACGTGTTACAGACGGAACCATTCTTGCCCGATACTTAGTAATTGGCAAGCGTGGTACGACAATTACATGCGAATTTCTGTCCAGTCATGCTAGCGACCCTGCGAACAGATAGGCAAGGCACTAAATGCACTACTATTCCATCGAAGATCTAGAATACGAAAGTAAATTTCGCGCGTTTAATATGTTTCTATTATAAACGCAATTGTAATTTACAAAAAAAAAAAAAAAAAAAAAAACAAAACATTCACAATTAATATTTTCGTCTGTCGTGTCCACCTGTTTACATTTTAAAGGATACTTCGATGAATAAAAGATATAATAATGTAATGCGTTTTTTTGGTTAAAACGACAGCCGAATTTTCTGGGCGCAATCGCTTAACTCAAATTGATAAAAGCACAACAAACTGACAATCGAAAAAATATCGCCGTTAGCGATTCTTTAAATTCGTTCGGAGATGATTGTAGAAATCGTTGTAGATCGGGAAAAAAAATCTTTACAATAGCGAGGGTAAGTTTTATTATTCTTATTATTCTTGTTCTTCTTCTTATTATTATTATTTTTTTTTCTAGAAAAGAAGAACATCCAGTTAGCTGCGGGTGCGCCGTGTTGCCATTAGAATTCGGTTATTTAACTAAAAGGCATGTTAGATATTACTTCGTACGCGTTCGTTGTCGTGTCGGCGATGAAGATGACTCACAAAAGCAGCAAAGGGCGATACAAAATCTGGAACAAAGGGCCTCTTCCGTTCGAAGGATTTTAAATATCCAACAATTAGTAGCCGTAGGACATTACAGTTAGTTTTGGATTCACTGTTTCAGATTAATCTTCTTCTGCACACTATTAACTTCTAAACTCGTATTTGTATTAGAACGATTTTTATTACATATGTAAGTGTAATTTTATTACTTCCTACAGAATTGATACGTTCAAAAAGCTGACATACTGAATCAATGGAAAATTAATTAAATACCAACGTGATTTTTTGTCAGTCTTATAATTGCCTGTTTTTTTTTTTTTTGTTTTTTTTTTCTCTCTCTCCGCAGAACTGAAACACCGATATTTTATTTGGCAGAAAGCAAAAAAAAAGAAAAAACGGGAGTTCATTTTCATTACTGGACGACGCACAGTGAATACGGGACGATGTTTCATGAGTTTTTCTGAATTGTTTCGCATGTTCGGTCGTCGTGTCTATTCAGTTTTATTTTAAATATTATTTCAGCTGGACGCAGTACAAATAAAACCGGCGTTGGCGAGAGATGCTGTTTGAGGAAAATTACAATATTTGTCACTTTGTTTTCGGAGATAGTAAATTATGGCGCGAAAAATACTCGTTTTTTAATGCGAACGGAAAAACTCCGGTATTAAATGTTTTTTTGTATTTTTAAAATATTTCAAAATTTCTTCAGATCTAACTGCACTAAAATGGAATATCAGGTAAAAAAAAAAAAAACAACTTATTATTAAATAAAAATTATCCGCTAATATTCAGAAATGACTGCAATTAGACACGCTCAAAAAACACTATAATGGGGACAGAGGTTATTATGTTGAAGAATTTAAAGAATAAAAATTTGGTACTCCGATGAAAACCACTCATTTAAAATGTAATTTGTTTTCGGTTATCAGTTTTGTTCTTTACCGCGAAAATATCTAATTCAGTTAAATTAGAATTTTCTGAATTTGAAAGATTTTTGAATATCAGAATATGTCTGTGTATTTATATAAGTTTAGGGTAAAATTGATTAAGAATCGTAAAGAAAATTAGAAAGGCCGCACAATATCGTATACTGTAATTCTCTAATTTGGAAAAAAATTAAGCATCGCGAATATTTCTCTTCAATAGCGATCTGGGAACTTAAAAAACAGTATGGACTTCCGCCGGTAAGGTCAAAAAAAAAATGTCGCAAGTCGCGTTGCGGTTGACAGAACATTTCAAAGTGCAGGTAAGGCCTTCTAATCGGTTCGTAAAAAATCTCGATATCTGTAGCAAGGCATACATCGGACGCGAATCTTAATTATAGATTTTTTGTTTGCCGAATAGACATTATTTCAAAGTTTAGATTACTACTGCGAGTCCTGGTATTTTTCGTTTCCGTACTAGGTGGTTTGTTACACTAATGAACATAGTATCCGGGTCTCGGTGATTTTAAAAATTTACTAATTCGATCGTGTTTAAATGTTATTTAATTTATTTTGATACATCGGTGTAATGGCACAGGTGTGAATTATCATATTCTATTATAATACTTAGTTTGGTTTAATGTTGCAAAATTGCGTTGAGATTTCCTAGTGAAAATTTCTTTTTTGAAACAGTATTTTTTAATTTTATGATGCGAAGTACAGTTTACCGAAACGTGTTAGACGTTTAAATTGAACTTATATACCGAAACAGGCATAGAACTTGCAAGGACCTTAAACAGGTGAATATATTATTAATTACAACGTAATTCTTAGGCTACCCCCCATTCGAAAAAATGTCCCAGAAAAATGTCCCAATTTTATGCAACGTTTGTTATATTTTGTAGGATTTTTGTTATTGTTATTTAAAAAATGTCACAATTTTATGTAACGAAAAATGTAACGAAAAAATGTCTTAATTTTATATAACGGAAGTTAAATGTTAGAATAGGATTTTTGTGGTTATGTTATTTTTCTTTTTGTGTTGATGCCAGTAAGAATTACGTTGTAAATTTTGATCATTTTATACAAAGTATAGAAGAAAAAGAGACAGAAATGAAAGCAAGAGGGGTCAAGGGGCGCAGCCCCTTGCGAGGCCAAAATGGCCGAGTTTATATATATATATATATGTATATATGTATATATGTATATACGTGTGTATTCCATGCCGTAGAAACACTTTTTGTACCTCCCGATGAAAATTATTCTATAATACTTATACGACTTATAGAAAAGTAAATTTAAATCGACTACGTCATTCTTCACGTAAAGGTATTAATTTGCAACCTGCGTATCAATTTCTGTTACGACTTCACTTATCGGTTTTTCATATTACTCCTGGCGCAAGAATGATTTTGATATTAGTAATGATTCTGTAACAAAACACGCCGTCACGTTTATAAAATTTCATTTGACGAAGAATGAAATAATGAACTGAAAATACCTACAGAAGTTTCATATACGACTAAAAGTCGAAGGAATTTCCCTATGGCCGTAGGATCGGGTATTTTTATGTAGTAAACTTACAGGCGTTCGCTTAAATTAACGATAATTAATTTTAAAAAATAGCAGCCATGGCGGTGGGGGGGGGGGCTACATATCGGACGTAATTGTGTTAATTCAGTCTGTGGATATCGAGAACGTAACGGGGAAAAAAAGTAGATGCAACGAAATACTGAAAAAAATTATCAAACTATTACGAGAGTAAGTAGCAAATTCGGTAATACCGTAATAATCTATGCCCAGCTGGTGTTCTAAACTACGAAAAACTGGTTTACCTTCTTTACTAAAAAAGTTGAAGTTACCGTAACGACCACTACAGGATGTAGGAGTCTGGCATTTTTGGTACTGTAAATAAATTTTACCTATCAGAGGCGCGTTTTTTTTTCTTTTAGTCGTCGATATTCCGGTTCTTCCCCCCTGATGAAATTGATTATCAAACGTACCTAAAACAGCATGCACTGACTGGACACAAGAACGCATATTTTCCTCCTGTCATAAATTCGGTTTTGTTTAACGAATGTGCTAATTTTTGACCTGAAAATTTGACAACCTTGTTCATTTATCAAATCTGATGAAGGTCGTCTGTTTATTATAGAGCGAATTTATATACATAAAGCACGTTTAAAAAACTGAAAGTCGACAACGGATGGGGAACTATTAATTTTACGCTGTAGGTTATCGCCTAAGATCCGCCGTTTCTCTTTAAATGTTGAAGAAGAATAATTACTACATGTATGCGAACATTTTAATTTATAATGAAGCCGTCACTGTGTCTTTTGCTTTTCTTTTTGTAATTTTTCGATATTAATGTGGCAGACCAATTCTGCTTGTATTACGTAATGGAAAAAAAAAAGAAAAAAAAAAAAAAACTCTTCGATCCCGGTTTTTAAATTACACATACCGACTTACAGTATTAATGAGACTTGTGTGTTCCTACGCCGGCCGTAATAGGAAAATCCTGTCGCGAAATCTGCTACACTTTTTCGTTACATGTTT
Organism: Icerya purchasi; assembly: GCA_039619475.1. Lineage (NCBI taxonomy): Eukaryota > Metazoa > Arthropoda > Insecta > Hemiptera > Monophlebidae > Icerya > Icerya purchasi. Next base: position 237,046,157 of record CM077116.1, read on the forward strand.
CCTTTTTCTAAAGATGACGCGTAGTCAGCTCTGAAACGGATTCTAGAAGTATTACAGAGAAATGTAGCATCCGTGGGTCCGTGGGTTCGTGTGCCCGTGTCGAAAAGGCGCTCCGCTTACATCTAGTGAAAACGAAAATTTACTGACGATGCCATTAAAAGCGGTATAGCTTCGGTAGCGAACTAACCCGATGCTGGATTAGATATCTTCGATCTACCCGTAGAATGTAGCATGAACGTATAGAATCCTGCGCTAAGGTAGGTCGAACGGACAAACGATTAGAGTTATATCGGTAAGAAAAATTCGTTTTAATGAGATTGTTTAAATTAAGAAAAAAAAAATGTAATAAGTGATTCTTTAGGTGCGGCAGACCAAGGGGTGATATTTGAAAAAACGACGCTAACGTTTGCATTCAAATGTGTGCTCGACTGAGAGGCAAACGGGAACTATTCGATTATTACATTTCCGTTCGTTGCACGAGATGATGCGAGTCAGTTGAAGCCTTTTAATTTTGTCAACTACTGAAAAAAGCCCCCCCCCCCGCCCCGCCCCACCAAAAAAATAACAAAACAAATTTTCGTAAATTTGCCAAATACTAAATGTTTAAATTTTTCTTATTTTTCAATTAAATTCGAACAGACTATTGTCGAATAGCTCATTTAGTAGCATTGCGTGTGTTTTAGGGTGTCTGTAAATTTACAGAACACTCAGAGCGCGCTGTTACGTCTGTATGGCGAGGCGAACTGACACCGCGACTGCCTCGAATTGTTCTAAATCGAAAATACGATTCTTTTAAAATCGCTGTCTCGTCGTTCATCGAAGCGAGCGGCATGTGACGACACGAACTTTACCTTAAACATTAATGGTAAGAATTAAAGGAATCTGCAAAGGAGAGCGCGGTCCTTTCAAATTTAACGGTAAAACGGAGCTGCAAAATAACGCTATCTATTCTAATCTGCGGCTGAAAAACGGTTTTTTTCCTAACGGCGAAATGCAGAAGGCGGCTGGACGCGTTCTAGCGGATCGAGAGGGGAGAAATTATCGTTAAAAGTCGACTCTGGTAAAGAAGCGTGCCCCGCCGAAACCGGACTGCGGCCATTCTGTGACCGTAATGAAATTGCTCGTATCGTCGTCGCTCGCGAAATAATAAAAGTATACACACATAAACCGGCAAGAACGAGGGACACGTAAAAAGGGAAAAATGATTCGGTCGATGATAATAAAGCGCGATTCGCGCCAATTTAGACGTGCGCTGCTCGCGCGTCGTTTGTCGCTGACCGTTCTGTCGCCGGAATTGGCGGTCGCCGATGGGGTCTGCAGTCTTCTAATGACGACGCGCAAAGTAAACTGCGAAACGTTACGAGCGAATTCTGTTGGTTTCGCGAAAGGCATTTGCGGACCAGAAATGAAATGAGCCGGTTGACGACACAGCAGCATCCGAATCTTAAAGTGTCGAATGGTGGTACACCGAGTACGGCGACGGTGGATGCGCGCACGCACACAAAAACACGCGGACACATAGGTGGCATGTTGAGAAATTTGAGAGGAGGCGTGTCAACAGAGGAGCTTTTATGGGCAGAACGGTAATAATGAATCTCCGTGAGAGCAGACTGTGATATTACGGGAAGGACGAAGAGTCGCAATTCCCCGGGGTGACATGCAGGCGCTTAGAAGTCGATCGGAGCGCGCTGGTCGGGCAGCAATTTTTACATGTGAAGACGGAAATGATATGTCCGTCCATCGGACCTGCACCAACATCCCGATGGGATCGTTAACAACGTATTCCGGCTATTACCAGAAACGCTTATTTCTTCGCGACACGAAAGCCGCACCGAATTCCGCACTATTTGTATTTCTCGGAAACAAACACGATACTCCCTCCGCACTGCCAACGATGCTGCTCTGGGCCCAGTCGGATGTACAGTGTTGCTCGTCAGCGCCTAAATTTCACCGAAATAGCGAGAATGAAAAAATTATAGATTAAATTAAAGTTTTCTACTATTTATTTATCTAATTTTTGGTCGTACTCGCACACACACACTGAAAAATCGAAGAACTCCTAAAGAAGAACAGCGAATGGACTTCTGATGTTAGTAAAAAATGTTTTTGGCAGCGGTCAATTGTATATTTCTCGCCTCGCTATTGAGATTCGAACTAACTGGGGATCTTTTTTTTTTTTTCGATTTTTTTTTTTTTTTTTGGATTTTAACATTTTATTTTTTAAAAAGAATCTTTCTTAGTTCACAGTTCGCCTAGAAATTCCGGTTGCCAAAATTTGCGGATTTCATTGCTGTCATGATTACATAAAAACGACGTGTTTTCATCACATTAGGCAGCGGATTTTAATGATGAGTAAACTTATGCACAGCGCATATTTCCTATATGATACAAGTCCATGTAACATCTTATAAAAGATAGGATTTCTAAAATTCAAAATAATATTTTATTTCCGCCCCCTTTAAATACTGTTAAAAACACTTTTTAGGAGTAGCGGAAATATAAAATTATTACAATAAGCTGTCTATCACACAGTGTATATGACTTTTACGAATGATGAATTTTATTGCTGCAAAGGAAGTGTTACTCGTTCTATTTAATTGCTTATATTATTCGTCTCAGCGTAAAATTATAACTGATTTTTTTTTTTTTTTTTTCTATACGTCTAAAGGGAGAGAGCGTGTTGTCACTTCTAATATTAAAAGTAAGTAGTATCATTGATCGTGAACGTTCGCAATGTATTAAGCCTTAATTTAAAACGAATCGATTTTTTTTTTTTCGAAAAGTTTTTGCAAATGGGTAATAATAAATATTTTCCCCATTGTTTCGCGGAATTCGAAAATATAATGACGCTGCACCCGGTTTGCGTGGTTAATTCTAGTCAAATCGGTTTATGTATATCCTTTTTTAATCTGAAGTCAGCAAACGATCGATTCTCGCAGCTATAACGCAGTACTGCCTTCATTTCCACCAACGTTGCTTGACAACTGGTAGGGGGTATGGGAGAAATTTGAACGGTTCCATTAAAGTGAGACCCGAATAATTTGAAAGATGATTTTTTTTGTTTTTTTTTTTGTTTTTTTTCGAACTTGAAGATACGCCTTCGTCAATTGCGCAATTTTTCCGCGAATGTGACTACTGGCCGCATAATGAGAGAAAGCACTCGGATGAAAACATTTCTATTATCGTCGATATTTCGGGAATAATTTATTCGTTTCGGTGACACCTAATTAATCGTATATATATATATTTATCAGAGACTTTCTTAATTTAAAGGCTAATCATTTTTCAAGGTGAAAATTTACGCATACTGAAATGGCTGCTTAAAAATATGATCGATTAAAAAACGGAATATTAAAATATACCTCGTACATAGTAAACTATTTGCCATGCTTTTTCCTATATGATATATCCGATATTGAATGAACAGAAACAATATCGTTTTGAAGATTTCGCCTAAAATGTGACATGATACACTTCCTTTAATTATGCCTTTAGAACATCTTCATTTTTAATCACCTATACACGGGGAATCTGGTTCAGTGTAGCAACTTTGCCCGCTGCTTCTCTGTAAGTTCGTGAAAGTAAATTTTAGATTAAACACGTCTTATATTACTACGCACCAAAACGATGTTGTTGGTATTAAAATTGCAGGAAAAACGCGGGTAAGATTTTAGTTTTGGCTATGGATAGATTGAGGCGAATCAGGTGAAACAGAGGAAGATGCAAAAAGAGATCGCTGTTTGATCGGAAGATTAATAGCCGAAATAAGAGCGCCGGCTAGGATGTGTAATTTAAAAAGGCCGGGGTTGTGCTCGGAGCGGCATTTGTTGTTGCTGCGCAAGTGCGGCGTGCGAATATGATTTGTAATGACTCGGCTGACAACGTATATCAGCAGTGGCCGAAGGAAAAGAAAAAAAGACACGGGAACCTTTGCAGCGATGCCGCTGTATTGGTGAAAGTTGAGCTTGGTCCGCTGCTGCGGCAAGAAGAGCTTTCTTGTTTAACTATAAATGTCGGTCGCTAAGACTAATGAGTTTCGAAGTTGTACTATTCGCAGAAATTCCTTTTGAGTACGCGATCAGAATGTTACATCGGCGGCGAGGCCGCAGTTGAAAGCTGCCGAACGTTTGCCGCCGCGCCGGTCGCCGGACGTGATGATATAAAATAATCTACGTCGTCGTACACATATATGTACAGGACGATGATAGCACCTAGCGCGAATCCGCTGATAATGAGAATATTCCAGCAGTGCCGACTTTTAGCGTAATACGTGGTTGCTGGAGTTTCCAGCTTGTATGACGGTTCCAGCCATCGACGGAGAAGAACGGGCGTCGTCCTAGTTCTTCTGATAAATTACTATCCTTCTTTCTCCGCTGCTATAATTTTTCTCACCTTTATCCGTGTTCTGTGTGCACCTTCTCGCGCACTGACTTCTAACAGTAATAAATAGTTCCACTGCCCGACGCTATTCAGTCATTAATCTTTATCGTCCGCCCGTTATATACCTGCATCATGGCGCACACACGCGCACACGGTCTCTCGCCGTGCTAAGATAATTTTATAAACGGCGAAAGAAACACGCGCGCGCGCGCGCGCGGACTTTTCAGTTTTATCGTAATTCACTTGTGCTCGCGACCTGAACTCGGACAGCAACGACACGCACCTTAAGGATTAAAAATTTGAGAAAAGATAAAGAGAAACAAAGAAAACCAAAATCCGGTAACGTAATAAAGTGTAAAAAAAAGTGGCTGACCTCTCCTCTCGAAATAACGAACAAAAAAGTTCCCCGCTACCGAGAAGTTTAGTTGGCCCGGTTAATCAAATAAAAGTGACCGGTTGCGGGATTGAGCAAAACGGCGAAGATTTCAGGATGCAGAGACGGAGAAAGGATCCGAGCCGCGCGCCTAAATAGCAGTTTGCTCAGTGTTGCAAGCGGGGAAGGCCCTGTTGAAAATTCGTAGGCGCCTCTTTTTGATTTTACGTTATCTGGCCAGTTAATAAATAATATAAATGAAAAAGTTTGCGTGTCGGCGTAATTAGAGAGAAAAAAAAGAATCGATCGCGTAATTCACGATTTTAAATAAAAGCCCCGGTCGCGATTGAATTATATCGCATTCCGGTCATTTGCGGTCACATCGAAATAAGCATATACTCGTGTCCGCACTGTCATTGCCGTAATGCTCTTCTCCGGTAGCTATATAATTAAGGTGCTTGACTTTCAGAGCCGCCCCGGAGGGTGTGACTTTATCGGGAGTTGTCTAGGTTCCGGACATATCCAAGTCGCTGTCCTCCGATGGTATACGTAATCTGAAATTGAATATCGGTTATATAGCAGAGCAATATGAGTAATAGCGGATTCGTTCCAAAAATCATTTAAAATGTCTGCCTGTTGATGACACGATCGGAAGACGATGAAACGTTATTCAGTTTAAAACGAACCCGTTTAACAGCTAAAGGTTCCATATATATACACATTCCTCTAATCTCGTGAGTTCATAACTCTGAAGAACTTTATACAACGGTACGATTGTGTGCTCTTCTGTTAACTTATTCGATACAATTGTTTTTCTCTGTGTTTATCCATGTAATATATTAGTTTATAAATCCAGGTGCGTTTTCGAGTAATATTATCGTCGTTTAATTTTCTAAAGCTTATGTAGCACGATTTATTCGAAGAATAAAAACGAAAAAAGAAGAAAAAAAAAAATCGAAATATGAAAGATTTTTTAATCGAGTTCGGATCATCTTGCGACGTGTCTCACAAAATAGAACGAACGGATTTCTCCTGTAAAGGAGAAAAGAATTAATAATTTATCGAATAATCTTAAAAAAAAGAAAGCGGAGATTAACGAGACCGCGAAGAAGCACACACATTCGATTTAAACCGACATAAAAGGTTCATGTCATATGTATATTCAAAAGCAAGGAAAGTATGGAGTCCCTTTGAGAATTTATTAAGTTGCAGACACCCTCTTCGTTCAGTCGGAGTCGAAATTACAAATGTAAATTATATAAAACAAATTATTATTATTATAATTATTATTATTATTATTATTATTATTATTTTTTTTTTGAGACCAAAATCGGTTACTATAAATAATATATATATATTATCAGGGGTGGATTGTGTGATTAATTTATAAGTATGCTTTGTTATAAATATTGCCTACAAGAATAACAATGATATTTCAATTTGTATTCTTTTCAATATTGAATGGTAAAAAAAAATAATAGCTCTGTCTGATCTACGACACGAAGATAAAAAGTATTTTAAATATAAATTTTTTTTTTGTCAACACTCGTCTTTCAGGAAAAGATGGAAAAAAGATTTGGAAAATTCGAAATTTAAATGGTAAAAGGCAAATATATAAAAGAAAAAACTTGAATCTGTTTTTCTATTGGGGGGGGGGGGGGGGCGTATACTTGATAAAAACAAATCTTCGATTGTGCAAGGATCATAACCCCCAACCCTCCTTTAATATGTATATTTAATGTATGTATGCGTGATTTTGTAAATATTTCTAGATTTATAGTAAAGCTCTGGGGGAAAGGAGTTCAGCGGTGACTACGCGAGCGACAATTAAACACCCGTCAAAATTAACTTTACAGCGTGCCCGGTATTTTTATAGGTATCGAAGCGATTTAATTGTTCCACCCCGGAAGGAGGAGGCGGTAAAATTAGTTTGACGCCCAAAAAGACGATGCTTTAAAATTTCACCGAAATTAAAGTTCACGTTGATGTAACTAGATGAAATTCCCCCGACACACACGTTCACCCTTTATCGGCAAAATGGCTGCTGCAGTACCGTTCCACCTGAGTCGGTCTTTGGCTGTACCTTTTTTTTTCGTTTGGATGACGAACGCAGAGAATCTCGTACATCATCAACAACCGTAAATACCTGCGCACAAATTCGCAATACACCGCCGTTTGTGTCTTGTTAACTGCGAATTACTCGACTTCTATTGTTCACAGACATCTTTAAACTAGTTCTCCCGTACGGATATACTTTTGATTCTGTATCTCGGCGCACGGTGGAAGTGACGCTGCTTAATTATCGTTTTATCGGTGGCCGGATATAAGATTTGAAAATCTGCCGTTTTTTTGTTTTTTTTTGAAAACGTTGCTTTGTCCTGTATTCGGTAGCGATACTGGTCGGACAGATCTCGTCGTTAGAATCTCGTGAAAGGCGTGCACGCGTAAGCAGTACAGCGTTACACTTGATGCTAGATGTCAGACGATTTCGACAAAGGCCGCGGGACAGACATTTTAGCAAACGCATTAATCATTTCGCGCCGACATTTATGTTCCCCATATGCACGCACTAAAAACGATAAACCCGCGCAATTAGTCTCCGGCTCTAAGTCGTTTCTTAGTAGAAACAAACAAATCGTCCATCCCTTAAAAATAACACGCGAGTCGTTGTAGTTCTCTATTTTGCCCGGACTAGAAAAACAAGCTCACCGTTTGCTCGCGAGCATAAAGTACCTGTTCGCCATTCTTACTAATGACCTGTCTGCCGTTGTACGATTTACGTGAAATATGGGGCTCGTTTTGTTTACAGAACGTTTAACAACAAAGTCGCTCGTTTCGAATGCCACAAACGAGTGAAGTTACTTCCAGTTAATTCTAATCGATTTCCGGAAACGTGCCAATGTCGAAAATTGAAAAATAACGCCATCATCAGACGTTATTGGCTTCCGAACGAAATACGCAACAGTCGTTAACGTCTATTTAACGTTCCGTTTCTATTCTTGCTAGCCTTTATGCTCGCAAATATTTTAATTTAGCTTAATGCCTACTATTAGAATTGTAATTTTCATCGCGAAACGCATGAAACAATTTTTTGGAACACACGCCACCTCCAACTAAGACCTCGCTGAGGAACTCACTACGAAGCGTTACTAAAAAAAAAACCCCAATTCATAATCACAATTGCTGTACGCTTTTTCACCGGGGGTTTCAAACCAGTTTCAGTCGATATCAATTTATGATTCGACAAATTGAAAAGAGTTATGTCTCAGCCAGAATATTAAGATGTGCATGGCACATCTCCATTTTGATAAAAAGGCCGGGAACATGGATTCAAAAAAAAAAAAAATTGGCGTCTTTCTGTAGATGTTCCAAAAACTACAGAGAGATAAATTAAAAAAAAAAGCATTTTAATATAAATTTTTGCGCACTACGTGTGTTGAAGAAACTCGTTGGGTATCCGCTGATAATTAATACCGTATTTATAGAAATAATTTACGATGGCAGCGGCTAATTTATTAAGATCGCATTTTGAAATCGACTCTACAGATCACAGCGAGGCATCAAACCAAAACTGAAAACCGAAAACCGAAAATCGAAAGCAAAAAAAAATCGTACGAAAAATAACTATATTTATTGTTTTTGTTTTTTTAAGTTTATGATGTAAAAAAGAAATAATTCTACACGCCTCTTTTTTCTTCGTGAGACACTACTGCGTTGAGATTGAAACAAACGTGTTGTTGTTTATTTATTCACCGAAATTTCTCTATCACCACTACACATATCGTTTGTTACTACCACTGACAAATCTAATCGGAAAAAGAGGGTTATTAAACTTGGGGAGAAGACAATTTCACTGATTTTGCAATGTCGGCAAGCATAATTTTAATGTGCAGTATTTGTTTTATTATTCGTTTTTTTTCGTATACGTGTTAGCGTCTATTGGAATTTAAGATAGTTTTGAATATTGATGATATATGGATATCTAGTGAGAAGGAAAAAAAGATCGACGCAGCCATTATAGGGTTTAGAGTTTCAGTATGGATTAGGAGAAAGAAAAGCTTACATATAAATGTTTGTTTCGGAAACTAAAAAAGTGCCATTTAACGTTTTCGTTAACTTCAAAAAGTACGATGATAACGTGCGCATTAATGGAGAGACACTAAAAAGTTAGTGTTGATCATTTAAAATTGAACGAAAAATTCAAAAAAAAAAGAAAACTTAATTTTTGGTAAAACTACAAAACCAGACTTTTTTTTTTTTTCTTTGGTTTTCTTTATTTAATAACTGTTCGAAGCTTCGTAATGTTAACCTTTAAATTACCGGCACCACGATGTCTAATGAACTCGCAATTTGATTTACACGACGCTACACTATACCACTTATAAGTATCTAATCAATTTCGAACTTTTATAAATACATCATTTCAAATAATTAATCCGGTTTTATAAATTTTTCCACTGAAAAAATTCGCCGTTAAAGTGTTTCTTTTCCTTCCTTTAATTGGAATTCATCTATTTGTATTTGTATACTAATTTTCTGAATTGATATTCAAAGCCTTTTTTTTTTTTAATGTCAAGGTCACCGCGCGATGACTAAATACTACCTGCATGTTTGCTAAATAAAACTATTATCGTCGAGATATAATATGAAACTGGTCGAAAATGACGATACCGCCGAATAGATTGTATATTATTATGGTTCTTTCTTTTTAGAAGCGCGAAACAATCTAGATTTCATTCACGCCTTTTACCGGACACACATTTATTATAACAACATTGTTACTCTACGTATTAAAGATTAAAAAGTAAAGAGTTCAAACATTTGGAGGCGCAGTGTGAACACTTTTTAATAAAATGAAAAGCTCGACTTAATCGTGCGGCTACGCGCACTGTGACACTTCTGAAGACAGCCTCTTTGAAATACCCGAAAAAATGATCGACAAAAATACGTCGTTTGCGAAACAAACTAAACGGAGGAGAGAATTAGAACGTTAAATTTCATTGCAATTTTTAAAAAAATATTTGGTAATAGGCTCTTCGAATGATTGAAGAACTGGACAGAAGAAAAAACCGACACGGCGCAATAATGGAAGACCAAAAATCAGAGTACCACCTGATCAGTAGAAAATGTGTAATGAATTTTGCGATATGCCGTTTTCGTGTTCAAAAACGTTCTAAGCGTCTGTGTTAATTAAATTTAATTCGTTCTCGGTTTATCGTCATTTTTAAAATATAACTTAACTCGACATACGCAAAAGTAGCCATTCTTCGAAATAAATTCCGTCGATTTCGGTGACCAAACGCCATCTTTCGGAGAGTTTGCGAATTCGCGTACCGGTCTTTCGGATTGCATGTAAAACTCCGTGTAATACTGTGAAAGAGTATGTCTCGTTAAATAGAGTTAATCGAACATTATCGGACACAGCTAAGTCAGAGTTATAATCGCCGAGATAACAACGGCAAAAGAGGTCTCCCACTCCGTCCGAATGCCGGATTTTTGCCAAATTAAATGTAACCTATAATATGCTCCTTAGTACTATGTTAGTGCAATAATTTACGGTTTAGCAGAGATGCAACGGACACATCTCTTTCAACTATCATATCGCGGAACTAATGTAATTTGTTTGGCCTGGAATTCAAAAAGTTCTTAAATGTCTTCGTTTTCTTTCGTTTCGAATCGTCTCAGACTTTGAACTTAGTGAAGTTTTACGTGGTCCTGTCGGACATTCATTTTACCTGCATCTCCTACTTGAACAAAACATTTTAAGTAATTGTTTTAGTAGAATTTTTTGAAGTAATGCTTTCTGCGATCTTTCTGAACCATGTGGTTTAATTTCTTCTGCTGGTTATCTGAATATACATACATACATGTATATATATATATATATATATATATATATATATATATATATATATATATATATATATATATATATATTATATATATGCACATACATATGTACGAGTGAATAATAATTATTCATGAATTGTTCAGCATCACTCTACATGTTGTGAAACGTGCAGAATTTTAAACAGTTCGTGAAATGCGCGTAATAGCTTTTACTGATTTTATGTACATTACTTCGACGAAAACAGCATTAGGGGTGCACGATTAATTATAGATAGAACTAATAAACCAGTTAGAGAGCCAAATGATGTCACATGACCTGCACGGTATACGAAATGAGCAAAAATATCATGCACGTTCCACGAACTGTTCCGGAAAATATTTTAATGTTATGAAAATTTCTAGATTCAAACATGTTTTTCTACATAGCAAGTACGTGAGTCCAACATTACACGATTCATGAAATGGATTATGTACATTTCATGAATTATTTAAAATTCTGTACCATTCTAACGCGCACTTGATAGAGGGATAGTTTTCACCGAGGTTCATCCTAGCTTACATTTCTAATGATATTTGTTACAAAAAAAATTAATTAAGAAAATTAAATCTTTAAGCGCAAATTTTGTAGTATATAATGAAAAAGTTTAAAAAAAAAGTATTAATTATCTTACTTTTAATGAACTGTGTGACTTACATTAAATAACCCAATTTCATTTATCTGCCATTTTCAAGTTATTTTTACAACGATGCAGCACTTAAATATGAAAATCTAAAATGCAGACAGTTAGTGACGTTTTATTTTCAACATTTTTAGCCTAAAATGAAAACACTATTTTACCTGAAATAATTTCAGTGCTGACATTTATTTTAATTTTATAAAAAAAAAAAAAAAAACGTGCTACATAGTTTAAAAACTTCATGTTTCTTTTCGCATTTGTTCAGTCATTCGTTTAATTGTTTTTGAATTTCATTAAATCATACTAGTATAATATATACTTTTCTGAGGTGCAGCTTTTTATTTTTGGGTAGGCGATTCTGCCTCTCCCTTTCGCGTTTGTTTATGAAGAAGTAAACGAATCGATTGGAACATATAAAAATTTTAAATAATTCATTTGATTAGTTAATTTTTGTACGATCTAATAGTCTGTAGTGTTGCAGACTTTTTTAATCCCGAAAAATTATTTGAAGGATCATAACTATCCGCTCCGGACAATGCACTAACTTTTCCCGAATGTTAATTAACTAAATACACACATATTGCTCAAGAGTATACATTAAACCGTACGATTTAAAAAGATTCGAAAAATTACAATTCGGAAATTCCGCTGAAACAGCTGATTAAAATGTTTCGCGTTCAAATGGAAACACAATCAAGTTTTGTATATGTATGTATGTACATTTATGTATATATAATCACCGCATGCTTTTTAGAACAGTTAATTTCCGCATGTCACAAAATGAAATAATGTCTGACGCGAGCACGATATAAAAACGTTCCTGTTTCCGTTACAGGATTAACTGTTAATATATCGGGGGTTGTTGTTATGGAATAGACCATGACAGACATGCGCAAATGAAGATCGAATGCGTAACCCCACGACTTCAAATGAGTCTCGGCAATCGAACTATCCGCTACACATCGAGATTTAAAAAAAAAAAGTCGACATTTTAAGCAATTCATCATACAGGCTAAATGTAAGTTGAAGAACGAGTTAATTTCGGGTCAGTCAGTTTTATTTAAGAAAGAGGGTAAATGTGAGGAGAGGGAGAAACGGTTTACTAATTCGCTAATGAAGATTTGCTTGTTCTTTTGAGAATGCTACCGAATTTTAAAATGTATAAGATGTTCCACAGAGACAACTACTTACTGAGCGTGCTTGCAGTCACTTATTCGGAATGATATAAACATTCATAGAGATTAATTAATTACGATAGGCCGTTTGTTGTCGTCGATGAGATGAATTCGAAACGAAAAAAAAGCACAACAGGAAAACAAGAGAAAACCCGAAACGTCCGCGCGCCTATTATGAAATAAATAAACGGGAAAACTAATCTGTTTGCGCGGATATACGATCGGCCGAAAAACCAACATGGGTGAAATATAATGAACATCTCCATCTGTACCGGTTGAAAGCCGAGCGAATGGTGGCCGGACGAAGAAGAAGAAAAAAGGAAGAAAAAAAACGGTTTTCAATTACCAGATTGAAGGTTGTGTGTTGTCGTAGCAGGTCCGCTTGGTGTCGAGTTGAGCGAGTAGGCGAGCAAAGGCGAACAACACAATCGCATTCTGATGTGCAGACGCACACATATATGGGCATGTATTATGGATACCAGATAGGTGGTTATGACGGAGCAGGAACTTTCTCTGCGACGAATGCTGCATTTGAAATTGGAGTACTTTTCAAGCAGACTTCCTTAAACATACGATACATTTAAGCATCGTAGCCGACTGCAGCCAGCTCGATTTATTTCACATCTTATCCGCGCGTACGCGACATCCATGCGATCGTGTGCAAACATAAAAGGGACTCTCGTACCCCTTTTAATATAAAAATATTAAAGGGGTGGAGCTTGTTATTAGCGTAGTCGACCAATTAAAAAGCAGCTTCATCAGTGCGAGACGAAGAAGAGACCGTGTTGAACGGAAGAAAAAGTGAAATTAGAAAAATACATGCACTACGTATCCCCCCGCTGGAAGCCATTTTTTTCCATAATTTTAATGAAACCTTCCACGCGGAAAATTATAATGGCGAATCCGTACGAGAATGTTGCCGCTGATCTCTCTATGCTCCGGACTGGCTGTTCGCCGACGAACAGTTAATTTCGGTATCCAAGTTCCCAAGTGGCCTCTGTCCAATACGGCTTTCCCGCGTATTGCTTTTATTTATTTATTTTTTTTTATTTTTTTTTCTACTTTTCGATTCGTAAATTAAACTGCTCACGATTTCCTTGGATTATACCGAATGTTACTTGATACAACTCTATCTGATGGTCCCTTGAATTAGACATACACCGCCTATCTATCCCACGTATTAACGAAGGGTACTCGGTTTTCCATTTATTCACGTTAAAGCTAGCGCGATCGTAATTTAGAAACTACAACTGGTAATCGTGGTCATGCGAGAAAAATAAAGGATATAAGTATTTATTATACTTCTCGCCTGTTTCGAATCATTGTTTTTCATTTCTTAGCGCGGGCTGGTCCCTCCACTCGTTATATACGCAATACGCGTACGGCTTTTTTAGTTACTAAATGGTCCTAGTTCGGCCGAACGGTCTTTGAAGTAAGAAAAAAGAAATTGAAAATCAAACAAACACATCGAACAAAAACGAAAATTCAGAATTCTCCCCACCTTTCGACATGCCGATAATCTAAAAAAAAAAGGAAACAAAAGAGAAACCTTTTTAACTTTATTTAAGATATTATTTTTATGGTAAAATAGAAAATGTAGTTTTGAGATATGCATTTTTCAGTACACCGGAGTATACACTCTTATAATAATTCCGAATATAAGCACGTTTGTTCTATTACAGTATTACAGCTAAATCCATTGGTCGATAGCGAATAAGGGAGAATCCTGCCAAGAAAAAACCTCCGGTACGAGTCTCGAAAAAAATAGAAAACCCCCTAAACCGTGCTGTCAACGGACAAGTCATAGAGCAATTTTGATCCGATGATTTTTTCAAATATATGTTTTCCTTTTTAAGAGCGCGCAGCCGTTTGGGTGTTTTTGCAGTGCTTCAGAGATACGTTACACAGTATTGCCGGAAATTGTGTAAAAAAAGAGAGGGATTTTTAAGCATAAATTCGAGAACCGTCGAGATAAAACGTTTCAATGTTTCCGGATCGAAGGGAAAATGTATAGTTTAAAACAAAAAAAATTAGAAGTTTGATCTGGCCCTTCGATTGGTGGTCGAAAAATTTTTTAATAAGAAAATATGCGAACTACAATAGATTACTTTTTAAAATTAGTAGTATCCGACGTTTATTGAATAGGCTAGCATCCTAATAGGCGGCTCGTCAATGTATAAAATTTGTGACTCAAACTTCACAAAAATAAATTACCATTACACGTTTCCGACGACAAGAGCAATATAATATTACCAGACGGTGTGTTCTTTCTTACCAAATTAATTTCGTTTTTAGCTTTTTTTTTTTTTTTCGCCAGTAGAGATAGACTGATACACTCTTATGGTAGATTTTGGTGCGTAGCCTATAAATTTCTGGCGCGACCTATGAGGGTTTTTATCAATGAAGTTGGAAAGATAGAAGAGTAAAATACACTCGTTAAAATTTGAATATTTACTAATGTTCTAAATATAGATATTGGCACAAAGAACAAGTATGTGGAGAAAATGGAACTCTAGCAAAACAATTAAAGATCTAGAACAATTCAGGAGGGCTAGAAAGGAGGCAAATAAGACGTTTAGACGAGCGAAACGTTTTTATGAACAAATACAAATAGAACAAATAGAAGAGGATTTCAAGAAAAATAACGTTAGAGATTTCTACAAAGTGTTCAAATCCTACATTGTAGGATACCAGACGTCTGGTATTTGCTTCGAAGATGGAAAGAGATTGGGATTAACAGATAAAGAAAATTGTGACATTCTGGCGAGTTATTTCAAAAGATTGCTGAACTGCGACAAACCAGTTAAAAAATTGCCCAAACGTCAACCAACATATAAGCAACAAGACACCATGCCACCGTCCAAGGATGAGGTGGCAGTACTTATTAAGGGCCTAAAAGACAACAAGGCACCAGGAGAGGATTCGATTATTCCGGAACTTTTCAAGCTGGCCGAGGGAAGAATTGCAGGTGTATTAGCTGAGCTCTTCGAAGAAATTTGGAAAAAACAAGTTATACCAATAGAATGGAAATCCGCACTAATACATCCAATTCACAAAAGAGGCAACAAGAGGGATGTAAACAACTATAGAGGAATATCCGTGCTTCCTGTAGCTTATAAAATTCTTTCACAAGCAATCCTAAAAAGAGTCGAAAACACCTTAAACGAAAATTTAGGGGAATACCAGGCCGGTTTTAGGAAAGGAAGATCATGCCCGGAACAAATTCTTAATGTGAAGAATATTATTAGGTTTAAATCAATTAGAAATAATGATTATGTAGCCGTATTTATCGATTTCAAGAAGGCATATGATTCAGTCGATAGGAGTACGGTGTTTGACGTTTTAGAAGAATGTGGGTTAGACGATACGTCCAGAAATATAATAAAGCAAACTTTAATCAACACAAGGTGCAGGGTTAAATTTAGAGGAGAAATCTCGGATCCATTTGAGATTGTTACGGGTGTAAGACAAGGAGATAGCTTATCACCAATCTTTTTTAATTGTATTTTGGAAAAAATTATCAGAGAATGGAGAATTCTGATAGATGAAGAGGATAACAACCATAAATTCAGACTTGGTACTAAGAATAAAGGAATACATATCGACTGTTTGGCGTTCGCGGATGATTTAACTATCTTTGCTAATGATTTAACGTCAGCAACGAATAAGATCAACCAACTAATAAAAGTCTCGGAATGTGTAGGCCTTCAAATATCTGTTGAAAAAACCAAGTACATGACAAATATTAAAAACAGCCCAGACTATTTTAATACATCTGCTGGAAAAATAACGCGAGTTAAAAAGTTCAAATAGCTGGGGCAACTTATACAACAAAATGGACTAGAAGAAGAAGCAATGAATAGTAGAATATTTAAATTAGGTCGGGCATATCACTTGGTGAAGAATGTTTACGATAAAAAAGCAATGAGCATAGGAGCAAAACTAAGACATTATGCTACAGTTGTAAAACCAGAAGGGTTATATGCATCGAGAAACGTTAAATCTAAACAAGAAAATATTAACAAATCAATTAGAAATAAGGGAACGGAGAATCCTGAGAAAGATTATAGGAATTAAATGGAATGAGATGGACAGTTCAAATGGGTTTCGAACTATAAACTATATAGCAAAATTGAACCATTGTCCATATCAATAAGGAAAAGAAGATTATTATTTTACGGGCATATTAGCAGAATGCAAGAGGACAGGTTAACCAAGAGAATTTATGAATTCATGCAAACGAAGAAAATAAGACCCGCATGGTTCAATGAATGTGAAAAGGATATGGAATTAGTGCATGTTACTGAAACACAAATGTTTAATAAGGAATGGTGTTTCATAAAACAGTTGCGACGTCAATCTTTAAAATAGAACAAGTTAACCGGAAGAAGTCGCTTTCGATAAGCCATAAAAGTGCCTTGATGGAGGGTCTCAAGAAATACTGGAAAGATGTTAAGGAAGGAAGAAGGGGAAAAGATGTAAAATGAAAACTTAGTTGTTTAGCGTAGTCCATAGAGGCTGAAATCGAAAAAAAAAAAAACTTAAATAAAATAAATAAACATACATTTCAGATAATATTTTATTCATTCCTACCGTAAGTAAAAAAAAAAAAAAAAAATACGTATTCTCTTTATTGGTTTGATAATAAATGTTGTTAAATCATTAAAGCGTTACCGGTAATTTAATTTTTATAAAATGTGACAAGAATTCGGGAGAACCAGAAGAAAACGGGCCTGTGGGTGAAGGTGTTCTCTGAAATATACAGTTGTGGGAGATATGATCGTGCGACCAACTCGTATCCGATTTATAACGGAGTATATTCTCTATGTACATAAGACAAAAAGAGGCGGAAATGATGCGTCAGTTGTTGATTTTATGTACTTTTTAAACGATGGCTGTGCGTGCTCTTTAGTTGAGTGAAACTTTTGTGAGATCGTGACAGACTCAAGTTATAGTAAGACCCGGAATTTTCAGCTAAACGTGGAGACCGTTTTTTTTTTTTTTCTGTTAGATACCGATAGACATGTTCCCCACAAAACGAGAAAGATCCATAAATATGTTAATTAATGAAAAATTATTTCTATTTAAAGCCTCAGGATGCAAATAATACTTGATAAGCGAATATTATAACGGAAAATAGAGTGGTCAAAAAATCAGATGACTGCAGTAATAAAGCAATGTGATTTTCAGAAATGAAGTTCAGATGACTCTAATAAACATTTCAGCAATGAAGGTGAAGTCGCGGCGAATTAATACAACGTATACTAAATTAATGTATGATCGCAAGTATTAATTCGGCAAAAATTCCGTAAGAACATTATAAATTACTATTTCTAATAATATCTTTTAACTTTTTTTTTTTTTTTTTTAAGACTTTGTATACGCATTTTAGTAATTATGCACAGCGTACAGTGCTACTAGTTGTATTTTATTAGAATATTTCAAAAATTTAAAGACCGAGAAATTATCAAAAAAACCTGCAACGGGAGTTGTAATTCTGGAAATATTTACCTTTACATATTAAATCATCGCCAAATGTTGCGGTTTGTTATTGCGGAATGTACTTAATGATTGTTTTAATGATTATATTAGTAATATAAGAAGAAAGGGAAACTGAACAGATAAAAAAATCTTGTTCGTTTATAAAAAGAGGAAAAATTAGAAATTGAAATTATGCGGGGGCAAAGCCAAACAGCAAGTATATATATGTATATATATATATATATATATATATATATATATATATATATATATATATATATTATAAAGTTGCAAGTTCTATAGTAGCTAAAGAGTTAATTTCAGATTGTAGAAAAACGATAAAACCGCAAAAGCGCTAAAATTAAAGTCCAAATTTTGAAAAAGTGAAAATCAAGTTTTAAGGAAATAAATTAAAAAAATTTCACAGCCAATTCTCCGATTGATTTTTAATTATTTGTCCTATTTTCGTCTTTGGAATATCGCAAAAATATAAAAATTTTGAAATTTAAGAGCGCAAGTTTGAGAAAATATGCATCTAAAACGGTAAGACCGAAAACTAAAAATAAGTTTACAGCCTCGTTTTCAAAGCCTTAGTAGTTACGCGCAAACCACAAATCAATACTTAATTAATAATATGAAATAAAATAATAAAAAAAAAAAAAACAAAAAAAAAACGTGATAATTATAAAATAAACAAAAGACACATATTACTTCTGTATCTAGTAGGAATAGAAAAGTCCGGAGCCGATTTTATAGCAGTTCTAGGGTTGATGACATCTTTTAATTACTAGAATATAGGAAAATACAAAATCCCCTAATTGTAAAATTTAAGAGTTCAAATTTTGAAATGATTGCTGCTCAGA
This sequence comes from Icerya purchasi, assembly GCA_039619475.1. Classification (NCBI taxonomy): domain Eukaryota; kingdom Metazoa; phylum Arthropoda; class Insecta; order Hemiptera; family Monophlebidae; genus Icerya; species Icerya purchasi. Next base: position 237,064,956 of record CM077116.1, read on the forward strand.
TGGTGGTCACCAATAACTTAAAATATAACTGCTTAAATTATGAGTAAGAAAACGAATTTGACTATTGTAACATATTCCCCCATTTTCCTGCCTCAGGCATTCTTTTTCTCTCCTCGAGTCTCCAATGGATTGACCTTTACCCTTCTTTTTTCGCCAATCGTTTCTCCTTCTACTTTTTACAACAGCCGATTCCCAACTCACAGCCCTGGTTCCAATTTCTTCACTTTTCTCGGCGCTCGGCTATTGTTTCCTTAATCAGACTAAGACTTGGTTATTCCCTCCTTCCCTCTTCTCGTATTTCTATTTCTCTTTCACCTTCGCCCTTTTGCCTTTCCACTCTACTGATCCTCCCTTTATATGCGACCCCCACTATATCCTTTTTGAATGTCCTACTCTTTTTCCCGAGTGCTCTCATCTATACGCCGAACTCTTGGTGTCGTTGGATCTTCCTACCCCTTTCAATGCTTCCTTTATCCTTTCCTTCCCATCTCTAGTCGTTATTCCCCTCCTACTCTCCTTTATACTCTCTATCTCCGATTACCTCAGAATTTGAGTAGGTGATCTAAGCTCATGTATTGGGTCAGTGCCGTCACCGAACCCTTTAAAAAAAAAAAAACATAAGAAATAAGTATTGTCAATATCTCATTTTAAAAATAATTAAACGTAACCATATTCTTCTCGTATATATTTTTGGGGACACACGAATTGCGCACCAAGCACTAACACAGTGACAAGTCACACACGAATTCCGCACCAGACCCGAAATAGCCCACCCGCTGACAACTCGAATTGCATACCGCCTTTAAAAAAAATACTCTGATTTTATAAAATCGATGAAGGACTTAAAAAATGAGTAAAAGTCGCTCTTTCAGTGACTTCCAAAATGTGTTATCGTAATGAAACACGTTTACTATTTGGAATAATAACCGAACTACATTTCAGTCGATTAAAAAAGCCTTTAACGTTTGCGAAAAATAGGCTACTATCCCGTTAGCAGTACGATTGTTATTCGAAATATTTTTAACAACCTCTAGGGAACGTACTCATATTTAAAGAAATGTTGCATAAAATAGAATAATTTTTGCACGAATATTATATAAAGTAACGTAAATTACGATAATTTCTAACTGAATCAGTAGAATTCTCAGCGCACGGCATATTATGTTTCATGAAGCTTCTATTTCACATTAATACAAAATACTTTCATATCAACTGATTGATGTACATAAAATATACATGTGACCATGTAAAATTTTCCAGTTTGACAAATTAAATATGTTCTTATAATATAGAGTTACTTACGAGTTTGAGGGAACCGAGTTTCGGGAAAGTTTCAGTTCAGATTTTATTTTATCCATTAATCAGTGTTCAATCTCATAATTGTCTTTTGAATTAAAACCAAATTTGTTAAAAATCGTAATTTTTTCATTTAGTGTACCATCAAACAATACAAAGTATTCTACTTAAATTTTAAATGACAACGCAAAAATTTACCATTAAAATAAAATCCTATTTAAAACAATTTAATAAGAAAACTTACAATGATAATAATTACGTAAATAAATAGTGTTAGTACTACTACCTTTTTTCTTTAAATGTTAGTTGGATTTAACAAGATAATTTTCCTTCGTCAAGTTTTTATAATTTGTAGTTTATTGTAAATTAAATAGTTTCTACTCTAGATAATAGATATTTTTGCGCACATTTGGTTGGTATTAATGTATTTTGTTAGATAAATGATAAAGAAGCAGAAGTTTAAACTCAAATTTAGGTTATGAGAATAAAAAAGTAATTCTTAGAAGCAACACTGAAATATGATTTCATTACTTCTGTGTAATGTTTTCCATTAATACAGAACATGCCCGGGAAAAATTTTTTTTTTGAACTTTTAAGTTTCTAGCACCCTCCGGTAATTTAAATTTAAAGCTAAAATATCGTTATATTTTTCTTTCCAAAGTATCCGTTTATATATTTTCGAAAACTACATTCGTTCGCCGTTTTTAGATGCAAATGGGGTTTAAATTAAGTGCTTATTGGAAATGTTTATTGCGATGCAAAGTTTTTGTTGTTTATTGTATATTTTAAATTTCAGGAATAATATCGGTTGGTGATTTATGCATTTTGAAGTAATTTTTAGATAATTTTAAAAATTTGTCATATTACATATTCTTAACTCGTTACGCGACTTTTAGCGCTCAGGGGTTAGAAGAGTTGTTCGAACGTTAGCATTTTCTGAAAGAGCATTAATACTATTTTTGTATATAGCTTTACATTTTAACGTGTAAGCGTCATATTTCCTCATAAAAAAACATCAAAAATTATCATCCGGCTTATAAGTACATAACAGTAATTCGACACTGTTTAAATTACTGCTCTATTTTAATCATAGAAATAAAATGATGATTCAAAATTGTTATTTTACAGGGGCTTGTAGAATTCAAACTGTTCTAGAAATATTCATCCCCATAATAAAACTGTTAACACTGATAATTGCTTAACATTAATGGTAACACGGAAATATTTTATTAAAAATAATAACTTACAAATAAGGAAAAATTTTAGCTGCCGCTATATCAAGAGGTAGTATACACGTGTAATCATAAATATAATTCTTTTGAAACTAGAAAGAAAAAAGATCACAAATGTAGACAATTAGGAGTAAGCTAAATTACTGAAAGTTGAGCTAACTGGTAAATTGCAAAAGCCGGAATCGATTTTTAATGATTAAAACATAAATATATCACAGTTATTTATCGGAACTACTTGTTTTAAAAACAAAAATGGAATTAGAAGTTTAAACAATTACGTATATTTAAAATTAATCTGGCGTATTCTCAAATATTTTTTAATAAACCGTTATACAGGAATGATTTTTAATACATAGACAGGTGTAGAGTATTTTTCATCAGTAGATTATTAAAAATTAATTTCAAAAATACGATACGTAAAAATATTGAAAGTTATCGAACATAAAAAATATAGTACGATCAAGCGCCATCAGTTTTGGAAACCCTTAGTCCAGTGAACAGCGATTATGGTCCGAGCGTCGTTTTCGTTTGTTTTTTTATATTTCATACCTGCAAACTTCCGGTGCGCAATTCGAGTGTGGCCGAGAAATCAATGACTGACTTTTTTGTAGTTGCTCATTTCTAGGACTTGAGCTTATTCGTTATGCAGCTGTTTATCAATATATTAAACGAATAAAGTCAATCGAGCACAGATCAGCGACGTATCTTATCGAAAAAAAAGTTTCAAAACCACCCGTTATTTTAGATGTTCTGAATAGGAAGGGTTATTGTTTCGGTCTGTTTTCAATCTGTTTCCTGTCTTAGTTTTTAATGTGTGTGTTTCTGATTTTATTCAACTGGAGACAATTAAACGGTACGATATTATTATTTTTCAGCAGGCGAAAGAATTTTTCAATAGTCGTAGGCAAAGAGATAATAGGTCTACTAATAAAATTTCTAACTACTCCGGTGCAATCGTAAGCCTTTAAGAGTACAAGCAGTTTAACTTTATTTAAAAAAAAAAAAGTTTTCCGATATTAATCATGAAAAAAAAGTATTATTAAAACCGTAACTTTCCATTTTATTTCATTATTCGATTGCCTTCTTCCGAGGTTAACTTTGTTTCTAATGTTTTTTTGACCTGCCCGTACGTGAATATATTAACGACGCTACTATTACTACGCCGACGGTAATACGGAAAAAACCGTTACGATGTAAGGGTTTTCTGTTACGTTATGAAATAAACGTACAATAAAAATTGTCATCCCCGCTTGCCGTCTCGACCGTGTAGTACCATGCCGTATCTCTGTCGTTTTTCCATTTCTACCATCCGTCGTCTTCGTCTTAATCATCATTTACTTCGTCCTCTCTTTCACGTTTTTCTTTTATTTTCTCTTCCCACCCAGATGATTGCAGTTTGATTTGCAACGCCAATCATATTTTTTTCGGATGTTCCGCTCTTTCTACCAGCCGCTCGTGCTTTTTAAACCTTTCTCTTCCTGCCCTCCATACAGCGCTTCCTTCGTTCATTCGCTCCCTCTGCATTTTTACGATTGTCTCCTAATTTGTGATTGTATTAAAATCTAGTTTCTTTCCTCGCTAATGATTTCCCGAACTGCGGCACTAGGTCAGTGCCCTCGGTAGGAGAGCCAAAAAAAACAAAAACAAAATTAAATTTATACTAAAACAAACTGAAGAATTTTTTTTTTGCAGAATGACATGGTCAATGGAAATTTACTCTTCTATAAGTATTGCAAAAGAATTTTCATGCGGGCATCTCTCCAAATGGTTTCGTTTATGACGCGATACGAAGAATCGACGATTACTTTTATTTTTTTTATTAATTTTATTTTTACATCGAAGTAGTTATAACCCGGTTGGTCAATCATAATTTAAACGTATTTTTAAATAAATCGTTTTATTATTATTATTTTACTATTTTTTTCCCCATTATTACTCTTACATTATTATATCTTTGCGTTCTTTATGTATACCGAGAGAGAGAGAGAGAGAGAGAGAGTATAACTTGTATTTTGAGTTTAATAAAAATTGACGAGGGCGATTATTTACACCGTGTTAAATAGAAAAAAGTGAAATTTCTCGATGAAATTTATCAGCGATATTTACATGGCGATTACTACGCAAAAAAGCAGAAATACACTTTTCCAAACTGAAAAATAGGCTAAAAACTTCTCCTTTTTACGTTCGTGTATTATATCGCATTCATTCGGTCATCATCAGCTACTTTTATATACATACATAAATGAAATGATACAATTTTTCGTTTTTAATATTCGGTAAAAAAACAAAAAAACAAAAAAAAAAAGTAACGTTACCGTTATTAATTGCGTGCTCTTACTATTATTATTGTTGTTATTAGGATGATTATTATTATTATTTGTTATAATAATTGTAATAAATTTTATTACGAACCCGTTTAGCGCAGACAATAAATAATAATAGCGGTAATCGAGTGAGAACCCTCTGGAAGTGTAGGAGCCAAGTGGCGCCCTCTGACGCAGTTGGAGGCGTCGTGGTCCAGTAATTTTTATTGGCTTTAATCGTGTCGCTTTTAGTGAGGACGATAAATTTTCATCAGAACAAGTCCCTCCGCTATCTCCTCTGCGCGGCTATACTAGGTGCTTCGCCTGACATGGCAAATGGAAAGGATCATTCCTGGGATTTAGCCAAATATCCCTTTAAGTTCTGACTTTCCTCAACGTTCGGCTTGTACTATCTGTGTGTGCAACAACACAGAAAGTACATAAACCCAACGTGCATACGCGCACACACATGCACAGAGGTTCATATAAGTATGTGCATTAACATGGGGTCATATGGCAGCACGGCGACAATTTACGCGCGCACACTCAAACAGCGGCCCATCTGCCTGAAAATGGCCTTTATTGTAAACAACGCTGCTATAATGTAGTGGATAATAATTTACTTTGTACACAAACATACGCGTCCGTGTGTATTCGTATTATAAAGTTGATATAAGTAAGCGTCGTCTTCGGTGTGACATATACGTACGATATTACGGAGCAGATAGTAACGTTAGACTACAAAGTGATTTATAGATATTGTCCATTGCAGTTGTACCCTTCTTAACGAGTTTATATACAAATAAAGCTCGCCGCCACCCATTCTTGCGCTTCATAGCCGACAGCATAGTGTATTTTAATCTCCCTTTATATTCTCTCCTTTTCGTCGCTATCTTCCGAAAACTTTGTCCGTGTTTATTTTTTTGCCTTTCCCGTTTTAAATAAGAATCGAAGAGGACAGAGAACAAACCAACCAGGGCCGCATGGCCGAAAAATCAAGAAAAACGGGGAAAAAAAACATCTATACTTTCTTTCAGAATACAATTTGAACTTTAAATGACCATCGCGCTACGACTAAATGATTTCGAAATTATTACAAATTTCAAAATGACCGGATTAATTTTTTGAGGATTTTTTTTTTTTTTATTTATAAAATCGGGATAATTTCGAATTTTTTTTCAGCACGCAGCAGATTTCACCGTGCGCAGCACTTTCTTTCTAGAAACCGTTATGAAATTTCTAGAGAGCGCGAAATGTCGAGTATTAATTATTATAAATTTCCTTCCTTTCGAAAAGAGAACTAATTATCTAGTTAGCGTTTTACTGTGAACTTGTATCGGGAAGGAGGTGCATTTGAAAAAAATGACTAAAACGTTCGTGCATCTTCCGATTGCGGCGAGTGTGGCAATCAATCCGATATTAGCAACCGACCATTAAAAGTTTTTATCGGTATCACTTACTCCGTTCAGTTTCCAGTTTAAAATTTCCAGTTTCCAGTTTCCAGTTTTTATGTGCATCATTCGAATAATAAAGCGTTCTTCGTTCAATCTGTTTATTCGGTGGCAATTTTATTTTATCTCTACGTTTTTACGATAAGGTATCATGGATTGTGAAGTTAAGGTTCACAGTGTACTAAAACTCAAAGTCGAATGGATCTGATGAGAATACCGGGGCCAGTTTTCCATTCTCATGGGATTCGCCTTTACCTACCTAGATTTCTCTGGTGCCCAATTATTTGCCGAGATACCAGAGCTTATATCAAATCTGACTCTAGTCATTTTCGATTATTATAATTTATTTCTACGGGGCGCCGTTTTTTGAACTGCATCCTGTATACAGAAAAATGGAAAAAAATATTTATAAAAATCTTGAATAGTTTCGAAGTGGTTAGGAGAAAACGCTGAATCTGATATTTCAAAAAAAAAAAAAAAAAAAGTATTAATATAACGTGAGTACAAAGTGATTGTATTTTTCGGAATCAGGCTTTTCATAATGTATTCAAAGTCTGGGATTTACCTTCGACTTCTTCACTGCGTAATATTCGATTCTACGTGAACCAAGCGACTTTAAAGTGACCTGATAAATTTGTAATTTCTGTTTTTTGTTTCTTTCCCCCCCCCCCCCCGTTTTAAGTAATACTATGGGGGTTTTTAGGTTTACCCAGCCTGAAATAACTGGGTACCGGAAAAATTCTGGAGAAGCAAAGGCGGCTGAGAGAAAGGCTATTTAGATCCATTGAGTCGTTCTTAAGTACCTTATGAAAAGCTTAATTTCAGAATCCATGATACAAGGGGGTATGTAGAACTTACTTTACTTTACTTTAATTGAAAATAATCCAAATACGTAAAAATTAACAAGTTATTCGAACGTTGTTTCCCCGGATAGTATTAATAGACTGATAACGGCAAAAGCGTAACTGTATTTTTATTTAACCGCTACAATCTGTCTAAATCGAAGAGATAGATGATCGGTAATGGCGGAAATTCGCGCGTCGGCAAATTATCGTTGTCCTAATTAGTTATCGAATAAATTAATAATGCAAATTATGCTTTAAAGACTAATTGAGTTCGCCGTCTAATGATCTATCCGTCACATCGCTTAATCCGCGTTAATGACGGATATATACATTCGGCCATACTGTCCGAGTAATATTCTTCACGTCCGATAATATTACAGAACACGTCGCAGCCTTTCCTAGATATGATAAATGCCGTTTCGGTCTTTGTTCGCGGTATTTTTGCAAACGATCGCCGTTACCGACTCTGCTACATTCGAGCCCGCTGGTAGAATATGTAGAAGTGGCGATTAAAGAAGGAGAGGCCGCCGGCCGGGTGCGTACCTAATAGCGAAACAGCGCTCGTTTCAATCGTGCGTCAGGGGCCGCGATAATTTATTAACCGAAGCGCACTACCTGCGCGCACGCTCGAGGAATCCGTCAAAATTCTGATAATAAATAACTCTGATCCGGAGTGGCCGAAATCAAATTCGGATTTACGAAGCGCCCCGGCTCGCTAGTCCGCCAGTTAATTTTTCCCAATTAACCGCGCTGTAATTGAAACGTACCCGCTTGTTCGTTGCACAACTGACAGTTTAACGCGATACCCCTTTCCCTTAATCGCTTCGAAGCATCGAAGGGCGCTGTTCCTTTCTGTAAAACGTCCGCTTTCGAACGAGCGTGTGTAGAATTAGCATGAATTGTTCCAGCATCGGCCTACCGACGAAATCGGACAGGCGGCGAGATTGATGGCTTTCGGTGGTCCGCGTTTGACCAACAGGTGGCACAGCGAAGAATATCTCGCGTCGCTTGCAGCAGACATATTTTGAGTGCATATGTATCTTTGGCGTCGATTTTTTCCAAAAAAAAAAAAAAAACAAAAAAAAAAAACACGAGAGTCTAAATCGATATTCCGGAAAAGGCCGATCGAATAAATGAACGAATAAAAAGGACGGATTCGGAAATTCGTGGTGAAATATGGCACACTATTAACGACGTATTTCCGTGAAATTCGGAAAATATCGATACCGATAGGATTAGAATGATCTCTGAATAGTAAATCCATATATCCATACATATATATGTATCTTATAGTTCGAATAGAAAAAAATGCGCACGGTACAACACTCGTAACTCGCTCAAACTGTTATACCTGGTTCATTAAACGATATCTGATTTGCTGTTTACGTTGTTGTAAGTCACAATGCGCTCTTAGTGACTCGCTACTAATACCGGAGTACTCGGAACGCCTGGCAGAAAACGAGTGAATTATCAAATCGAAATTTAAACGGAGCGACCGGCGTCTTACACACATTAAGCATTTTTCTTCGCATTCTCAAATAAGGCTTTTCAGATTTCTATTAGCAAACTACTACTAGTCAAGCTAATTCACAGAGGGGAACTTGCAAAGTTTTTTTTTCAATGTTGATACTTCGCCGCATGTATTGATTTTAATATCATGTAGGAGAAGAAAGTTGGTCGAACAGCAGATGGGTCGTTCTCGGAATTGCGCGGACAACCGATGTTCAAAGCAGTCATTATTATTCCGCTTTGTAAATCAGTCGATACTGAAAACGAATTAGGTTATTAGATTCTTTTTTTACAATTTTCAAGTTTTAATAAATTAACTTAATATTAGAAAAAAAAAAAAGAAAAGCGTTTACTGCCATTTCCTTTTTGCCTGCTGTCCATGCAGGACTAATGCCGCCAAGTCCCCTACAACAGTTTCGACTACAAACGGCATCCGACATCATAAATAACTTCCCTGCCTGTCAGGAAAGATTTAGCAAAACTTTCCCTCGATAGGGCTCATTTAGATTTTTCACTCCGTACTATAAAATCCAATTCTGACTATTGTATCAGGAAAAGTGTGAGTATCCTACGGCGACAGGAATACTGTAAAATTAAGCCGCCTTACAAAATGCACTTAAAGATCTGTCTAACGGCGCACGCACAAAATATTAGTGACCGTTTTTTTTGTTCTTTTTTTTAAGTTAATTAAACGTCTAGTGCATTTCTTGCCTACTTTTGAAAATAAAAAAAAATATTTCACTTGTCTTCCTTCGCTTTATAAAACTGTCGACAGGCTCACTGCCAGGGTACCCGGCAGTAATGGTGGGCGCTAGGCTGCTTGAACTCTTCCGCACATTGGGAATTGTTCCAGGGACCGCAATTGAAGGAATATGTGTTAAAATTGCGACCACCGCTCTACCGAGGACGAACTTCCGGTGTAAAATTCGTCAATTGTAAATAGGTTTTCTCTCCGGGGGCAAGTATGATTCTGCCAACGGACAGCAGTTCCGATGTCGATTTGCAAAATAACTGAAGAGAGATATATTCTACAACAGCATTGCCCAATAACTTTTGTAGAAAAATTGCCGCACAATTTTTTCCAACCCAATTTTATTTATTTAAGCCGGTTCGGAGTTGAAATTCGTTTATAACATGGCGGAAGCCCGGCATCTTTAGAACGTTTTTGGGGACACCTGAGCGTACTAGGCGGACAACCGGAAATAACGCGATTTTTCGCACTACGACGAGACGAAAAGAAGAAAGAAAAGTAAATCACAGAGAAAGAAAAAATGTGCCGAGAAGCCATCAAATTAAAAACCTCGAGAAGAGCAGCGTTCAAGATGTCACCGGCAGAAATTGAACAATTTCGCACGATATTAGACCACTGCTGTGAACGCTATTTGTCACGGAAAGAAGTCGACTGCTCTTCATAATCCGAAGCGTATATGTGTAATATATTTCAAATTTGAGTTCCGGGCAACTTAAATGTCTGAAGACCGAAAAAATATTTTTTTCCCTTTTAATTGATAATTTTAAAAAGGCTAATTCTTCATTGTTTTCATTAAAAACAAAAACTTCCAACAAATAATTAGTCGTGGAATGAAGTCTGATGGCAGTGTTTTTAATTATTAATTTGTTTGCCACATTAGGCGGTGTACACAATAGCTATAAACATAGTAGAAGTAATATATAAACAAACATAAATCTAAATTATTACCAATAAATGTACGCGTGCGTGCATGCATATTCACATAATATGCATAGATATTATATTCATATGAATTGGAGGTATGTGTTTTAAGTGTTAGCTTAAAATCCTATTTATTAAAACTTTATTAATCAAACGTTTGTAAAAGAAGATTCGTAAATAATCATGTCCTTGCATGCAGGGCCTCATCTAGACCAAAATTTCAGGGGGATTACGAAAATATTTTTATAAATGTATGTGTGTGTGGGCGTTATCATGAAATATATTTATTTATAAATGGTACACTAAAAAGAGCCTTGTAGTCAATTATTGTATATGCAATATTTGAACACCACAATAAAAACAAATAAAAAACAGTCGTTTCCATAGAATTCATAAAAATTTTAATTTTCTTTTCTTTTGTTGTCAAAAATTGAAAAGAAATAAATGTATTCCAGATTCCGGTTCATTTAACTCAAGCAGTTATTATTTCGCAGACATTTCTTGGGGGGGGGGGGGGTGAACCCGGAAAACCCCTCCGCAGGCTTGCATGCATGAAAAAGTGAAGTTAAATTCTGGTGCTTGGAAAGCTGCTTTTCACTTAATTTCCGCAATATTGTTATTTGAAAGACACCACAAACCAAATTAAGTTAAAAGTTCATTTGACGCATGAGAAATAGTTAATTTTTTGTGCTTACCCCGGGCGTCGTAGCTTCCGGACCAAACGGGTATCTGGTCCATTCCAACGTCGCTTCCGTAGCGGTGTCCAATAACACGACTAGAAAAAGAAATAAGAACGCTATACAATGAATACAACTATTATTATTATTATTATTACTACTATTACTATTATCGTTTAAAATTTATTTAGCTTTTTCAACAATTATTAATCTCTTCGGCGAAATGTACATAATTTTAAAAATTTCTTCTCCCACCGAGAAATGGACGCCAACAGCAGCGGGCGTCTCTATGCGTAGAATGATATACAGAATAAACAGTTGCAAGCAAAAGCCCGATGATGCAGCCACTATAGTTTACTTTTTGTTTTTCTTCGAATGGCATAAATCAAATTATCATCCATTTCGGCGCCGAGTCTGAAACGAAAATTTCGCCCGGCTATTATTTATTTGTATTTTTGTCGTGTTATTTTTTCGGCCATAAATTTCACGATTTACATACCTAATGACTGTGCAACGACAACCAAGTATCATACTGATCCGAAAAGCGACGAATTTGATTTGCAGCGTAAATAAATTTTCATACGTAACAAGGAATTATTTATTTTTCATCGTAAAAAACTGGTTAACACGTAATCGTACGGTACTGAGCACACAAGCCCACGCAGTGACGACCCGATCACACACCTAAATAAATGTTGCGAATTTTTTCTAGATTTTCGATGGGTACTTAAACCGGTTTGCAAAATTTATACCGCGCCAGAATGTAAAAATGAACCGTAAAACATCGAATGCGGTTTTTTTTTTTTTGCTTTTTGTATACAACTTTGTAGGCCACTCGAAAGAATCAACTTGTAGAAAACGCTTGATTTAGAATAAGTAGGATATAATTTTTAATTTATGTAAAATCAGTAATAATATTAGCCGTGAAACAGATGGAATACATGTTTATTTGCTTTTTTTTTTTTTATCATATGCATACGTTTGTGCGTTGCTAAATTTAAAAGAAACGAACTCGAACCATATCGTTCTCCTAAAGTAGCGTAAGAAAGATTACGTAATCAATTCGTGTCCTTTCAAAGCGATTATCTATCTCGAAAAAGCGGAAGACTAAACATGGATAGAACATTGAGAAAAATGTTCATTAAATTTAAATAATAGTCGAGAATACATATTTAAGTTCTTGTCTAGATTGTATAACAAGAATATAAAGAACCACATATACAAGCCGTCCTGAATTATATCATATATTTTTCAACTATTTGGGACCACATCGACTGCGATTTATCGGGCAATAAACGAAAATTCTACAAACGTTCGTGATTTAATAAAATTATTTCTTCACTAATGCGGCTTCTTATTCTTCATTTTTTAAGTAGTACCCGTTAAATATTAAATGGAATTCTAATACAAAGTAATTGTAGAGAAATACACGTAAATCCATACTTGTTTGTTAATATTTGTGAATATAAATAAATATCTCAATAACGAACAAAAATAAGTATTAAATTACTTTAATAAATTAAAATAACTTAATTTAAAGAAACGTTTTCCGAGCTGACAACACAGAGTACACAGACAATTAGTAAATACATACCGCAGAGAAATATTGGCACTACATGTGTATATATAGGAAAATAATAAGCGGATGGTGGTAGAACTACAATCAAAGGCAGTATAATATACATATAAATATATATATGTATGTATACATAATAACGAATTTAACGGGCAAAATGTTCAAAACAAATGTTAAGAATATATATATACAGAACAAAAATCGAAAAGCAGTTAAATTTTAGTAATTAAAAAGGCGGTTATTATTATTAAGTATTTGATCATTTAAGAGTGATTATGTTTATATTTATTTATATAATCATTTTCAGCTATATTCATTACGTTTCCTTTATTACACGAAGTCAAGACTGCTACTGTTTTTTCTAGTGCATTTTAAGTAAATAGAGATGCACTTGCTTACTGCTGCGATCGAATATTGATTTTGGGTTAAAGTGTACCTGCTGTGTGGATATCTGATGGTTTCTTGACGAAAAATTACATATTTAATAAAATCCCCCCACCAAATCCAAAAAAAAAAAAAAAGCATCAAAAAATCATTTTAATATTACGTCGATAGATTTCAGAAAAATTCGTACAACTGGAAAGAATTGCGCGAAGCAGTCTGCTGAAAATCGATTTCCTCGTACTTTTATTTGAGATAAATTTGTCATTTTGTCGTAGAACTGGAAAATTCGCTTTTCGCGGGATCCACTATATTCTCATCCTTATTTTTTATCGTATCCGATTTATTTATTTTTTTTTCGCTTTTTATAAGAACATCATCAAAAGACATTCTCACTCAGCACAGCAGCGAAAAAGGAGAGGATCTCGGTTAAATACTGATTCGGTCAGAAATAGCCAGAATGAAGGAATCAATCAAGAAGTGAGGTAATGAACTGGGAAGGAGGTGAGAGGATGTGCGAAGCGCAGTAAGGACTAGGTAGTCCAAGATAAATTAAAATAAAAAATGGCACGTTTGGTCGATAGTCCCATTCAGAGAAAATATTGTTGGAATCATAGGCAGCTCCATGATTCGGAGGTGAAGATGACAATTAGGAACGGGTGTTAAACGAAAACGAAAAATCGAGAAAGATAACCGAAAGCATGATCAAAGCGCAAACGAATAATGTAGAGTATAATAGGAAGTTTGTAGAATAGGAAGATCATAAAACCGAAGTTAGGTAGGAAGATTTGGCTGGATGGAAAGAGATAGAAGGAATGATTGTTAGAGAAGGAAGAAACCTCTGACCGGAATCTAGTATGAAATTTTAACCACAAAGGTGGAAAGTTGGAAGCGGAAATTTTATTGAAACAGGGGCAGGAGAAAGAAACAACTGTAGCCAAGGAATCCGCCATCTCGTTACCCGCAATGCCCCCATGACACTGGCAGTTCAAAGCGAATCAACGTGGATGGAATGTGGTATCTTCTTATCACCCTGTTTCCAACTATTTGATCATCTCTGAAATGATTGTCCTCCAAGCTGTTTCAGCGGGAACTGCTGCGATTTTGTCCCTTTTCATATTCGATCCATTATTTGCGATCTTTTCACCGTATCCCATTAGAAATTCCGTCTAGTTTTTATTCAACCGTCAGAGACAACGAAAACTCCGAACATATAATATATTTCTAAATCGTACGCGAATACCCTTCAAGATTACAAGCCAGCCTGCTCATCACAGAGCAGCCCGCGTTTCTTTCTTTTCTTGGGCTTTTTGCCTACGTTGACCTATCCGAATTTCGTACATCTAGTGTCTTCTCTCTCGCAGTAACTTTTGTTTTCGCTATAATGACGCAAATTTCGAGTTCTTCGTCTAATTGTTGGCCAAAACAGCTATCGGCTTTTAACAGCCTGAACTGGAATCGCGACGTCGATTTCAGCGCGCAACAGTGGGGTCACGCACAGCTTACACACACACACACACACACACACACTGAGTGGAATAAAGCGGTGCGGACTGTTCGGGAGCACTTGTCCTAACCTATTATATACCGGGGTCAATCCGCTGAGAGCCAAAAACCAAACGCAGGCGCTTAATTAAGCACGGTGGTGTAATATTTTTATCATCCGGGACGACTGCATTAGTGCGCGATGCGAGCATCGATAATTCGGACACGAAGCGGAAAGGTAGGCAGCAGTCTGGCCGCTGGTGGTCGCAGACTGAGGCATCAGATGGCACCGTCAACTAATGTGTAAATCTGGAGCGGCACCCAAGCAGATGCATTAAGGACGACGGTGGCGTTCTAATTGTCGCGGCGAAGGTAATTCGGCGGCTGGAAGGCACTGTCGCAGTCGGCAAGAATTTAGCCGGGCTGTACGTGGAAGGCCAGGCAGACTTTTCCGAGCGGTGGCTCGCTTCGGTCGCAGATAGAAGTTATCACAGGCAGCGAGGAGAGGGTCGCGTCGAGAAATTCAGTTGCGGTAGCAGCAGCAAATCGCGTTTACAAATTAACAGACGGATCATCGTTTTCTTATCTGCTCTTGGTGGGTGATCTCGGTGCGGCTTGCCGCTAGAAAAACAAGTTACTTAGCGCGGCTGAATCGGGAGCTGTGCAAGAATTTTTTAAATCTATTTTAATACGTTTCACAGATAAGTCGGGCCGAGCCAGTGACATGCGCTAAACCCGCGAGCCTCTCTCCTTTTCAGCAGCGTGATATTAAATCCGGTTCCGTGTCGCATTAGTTGCCGGCTAATTTCAGATAAAGCTGCAATAGCGATTTAAATAAAATTATTTAAATAACCGAAAAGAAGGAGAAGGAAAAACGAAGCGAAAATAAGATAAAAGTATTTCAAGCGAGAACAACCTATAGAGATATCTGGAGAATGGCGTAATCCGAGCCGAGAGCGATATGTTTCCCATTAGCGAGAAGAGACTTCTCCTCGGCTGTGTGACTCTGCGATGGCACTGCGACTGTACACGCGGTATTAAGTGGAAGATTACACTGGAACCATGGAACCCGTTTCATTTTCAAGTGGTGCAGAGGGATGTCGTCACGACCGATTATTTCGCCGTGCTAGTAAATAATTTTGCTGCCTTCGCCTTAATTAGAGCGTATAGTATAGTGCAGTGAAAATAATAGTGATAATAGTAAAAATACTAGCGTATATCAGTTAATAATAGCAACGAGAACGGGGCAATAATAATAATAAAAATAAACAAGCGCGCGTATAAATAACATTTTGACGTAGACGTATTTATTGCTTTTTTCTACTCGTCGCGAAAATTTGTAAAAATACGACGGTGACTTTTTGGAAAAATTCCGGTTGCCGATGGATTCGCTTCATTTTTTTTCTGTTTTTTTTTTTTTTTTTTAAAGAAAGAACCGCTACCGAATAACCGGTATTGGCGTGGACGGTTTTGAAAAGTGTGAGAAAATAAAATAGAAAAAAAAAAAGTAAATAAAATAAAATAATACGCGAAAAAAAATGAAACTGCCGCCGAATCAATTAAAGAAACTCTGCCTGCGATCGTCCGAAAATAAAGAATACAATCTAGGATCGTAGTAGCATTGCTAAGATCCCGGTGTCGATTAATTCGGATTTATTTTGAGACGTCCAAAAGCGGATCAGTTTTCATATTACTCTCTTCGGAACAGGATTTCACTGTCGCCGACACTGTTCGCCACCGCACTCTCTCCGCCAGCGAATAATCTATAATCTATCATTCATTCGTTTACTCTCGCCTGCGCAAAATTCTCGCTTCGGTCGTCAGATTGGTTCTTCACATGTGGAAAGTTCGCTCACGATGGTACACATTTTTGTCTTTTAGCAATCCGTTAAAATGCACAGTTCTTAAAAATTGAAATATAAAAGACGGTGGTGTGTATTTTCACTGATATTTTGGGTGGCGCGATGGCTGCAGCAGCCTTGTAAAAAAAGAGAGATTCGTAGATATTCCATCCGGTGATTGTACATATATGTATACACCTAAAATCGCCGGATAGGAATTATCTCTGATAAAGAGAAACGTGAATCAGAAAGGAACTATGAAACTTCAGCGATATCAAAAAGGGTGCAACTTTGAAATATCAAATAGATGTCGATATTATAAAAATTATTGTACTAGAGATGATGATCGTCCTAAGCAAAAATTGATCTATTTTCTACTTTGTTCGTTCTGTTGCGTGTAACGTCGCGGCAACGGTAATCCAGAGGACTCTATAAATCTGTTAAACTGACCGTAGCGTCCCCGATTATACATAAATTTTACCGAAATTTCCTAATGATGATGCGTACCCTAATTTAGTACTCAAGTACTCGTTCCTTTTTTCCTTTTTTCTTTTTCAATTAACTTTTAAAATCTTTTAGATTTTTCAGCCGGGTTTCCACACCTTTCTGCTGTGCTCTATTGAATTACAATTGAACTATTTTCATATTATATATTTAATAATAGTTGATATATAGTTTCAAAATTTTAATTTTTCATTTACATATTATTTTACAAAAAAAACTCCCGTTTAATAAACTCGTTAAACGATTTATGCTTCTTTTACTCTTTCTTCTCGAAATGTTATACATTCATGATATCTGCATGGAAGGAATCGTCGATCTTTCTATTACAATCTTGACATATTTCGATGACTTTAGAACATTTTAAAAATATGAGAGCAGTGTAGTTAACGCGACCGGTTAAATATTGCATAAAATCAAAGCTAGTCTCGAAATATATTTCATCGCTAACCTCTCTCATGCATCCAGCTAGTACAATTAGTACAATTGATCGAACGGTATTATGAGTTTTTCTGCTGTGCTATAAGATGCCAATTCCACACTGTTGCACGCACTGAAAAAGGTAAAGAGCGAAATGAGCAATCTCCGTCGGGTTTTTGTCAAGGTATGAAATTAAGCTCTATTTCCTTTCTGGGAATAGTCCATTTTTACTCGGATATGATATTTTTAATTTTAAGCATATATCGCGGGCAGCATATAGAATAAAGAAGGAACAAATTTCATTTTAAAGAAACTGTAAAACACTATTTTAAAAGGCGTTCTTACAAAACGTACTTTTTGCTGACACGCTGCAGAAAATTAAAGGTTATTATCCCCGAAGTTTGGAATAGTTTAGGACTGACTCTCAAAATCCGCTGAATAACCGAAAGGGAACAACAAATGTAAATTTACCAAAAATAGCTCTAATAAAATGCCGACAAATTATCGGCTGCAATCGATCATTCGCCGTTTTCATATATTCTTCTTTGTCGTTGTCTGTGTTCAGACGTCGTGACCAATCATGAGCATATTTCAACAATTTTTCTCCATTTCACGCGATTTTGAGCTGCTTCCACCAGCTGTTGTGCATATATAGCTAATATTAATTACAATATTTCTCACGGAAGCGATTTGAACTATTATCGGTAATAAAACACACCAATAGAGACGAAACGTAGCTGTCCGATAAAGAAAATCAAAAATACGTAATTAACAACCGTTTGCTTTGAAATTTTAACTCAACTAATGATCCTTAAACTGTATTTTCCAGTGAAATTATAAAAGAAAAAATAAAAGACTTAACCAGAACCCTCATAATCACCCGAAAAAAATATCGAATGTTGAATTTTTATATTTTTAAATTTATCGTGCGTTAAAATAGGTTTGGCAGTCTTTTTTTTTGTTTTTTGTTTCCCGTTGATTAAATATATACAAATTAAACAAGAATCCTGCATTAAACGGTAATATCGTACAAATTGCTTTCCTCTTTTTTTTTTGTGTTTTAGTTGTATCGCTTCGATTTTGAAAATCGTAACTTCCGCTTTAATTCCGCTACTTTTCTACAGACACGGGGTTCCACTTAGGTGATGAATAAACGCATGACCGGATGTGTAAAAATCAACGAGAATGATTTTATCAGAGAGCTACCGTTTCGGTTAGGATTTGATATCTCGATTCTGTAGATTACGAATATGTAGAAAGTAATAATAATAATGTCGGTACTTAAGGAGCCTCGAAAAGAAAGAAAAAAACGAAAAATTTCCTGGCAGTAGCGACAGCGAAAATTAAAAATTAAAATTCAAATGGGATAAAAATAAGACACTTTCACGAGAACGAATCTATCCGAATTATCAGAGAGACTAATCGTCGCCTAGTAAAGATTGATATCAGTGTTTTAGCTGAAACCGGCGGCACAGATAAAGCTGTAAATTTGGGCAAACTGAGCAGGCGCGGTCTCAACTTGTACGGTAGAGAGAGAGAGAGAGAGCGATATGTAGACGACAGATCGTGCTGAAATCGATAGCAGATTTGAAAATTACGGCCGTATTAGTGTCGCTGTTTTATCGTATTTACATCGCGGCACACATTTTTCACACATTTCCATATAGAGTACACAGCGCGACATCTCGTACGGTACACAGGCCATAAATTATCAGCCTAACATATAGATTACTTTAGCCGTATTAGATGTAGAGAGATCTCTTTAACGACAACTGACGTCATCTCACTTACGACTACCCACCGAGTTTTCTAATGTTTCTTCTCTAGCGCAGAATTATCGTCCCGACTAGAAGGAGATTATGTTTATCTTGTTTTCTTTCCAAATATTTACTTCTATTGCGCTACAATATCATCGCGACGTAACGCCATGTCGTTACACTGTAACGTTGTTCTTTTTTTATTCATTTTACGAAACCTAATACATATACACATACGCGTGTACATACACATGTATGTGTAAAAATGTAATATTTAAGTTTCCGACTTACTTAGAAAATTAATAAGTGGAATGTCCTCTTTTTTTTTCTTTTTTTTTTTTTTTTAAATGGGCTCGATGTCGACACTGACCCAACTTCATGAGCTTAGATTACCTACTCAGATTCTGAGGCGATCGGAGATAGAGAGTATAAAGGAGAGTAGGAGGGGAATAACGACTAGAGATGGGAAGGAAAGGATAAAGGAAGCATTGAAAGGGGTAGGAAGATCCAACGACACCAAGAGTTCGGCGTATAGATGAGAGCACTCGGGAAGAAGAGCAGGACATTCAAAAAGGATATAGTTGGGGTCCCATATAAAGGGAGGATCAGTAGAGTGGAGAGGGCAAAAGGGAGAAGGTGAAAGAGATAGGGAAAAACGAGAAAAGGGAAGGAGGAAATGACCAAGTCTCAGTCTGATTAAGGAAACAATAGCCGAGCGCCGAGAAAAGGGAAGAAATTGGTACCCGGGCTGTGAATTGGGAGTAGGCTATAGGAGGAGGTAGAAGCGATTAGCAAAAAAAGAAGGATAGATGTTAATCCATAGTCTGGCATGGAGACTTGTGGAAAAGTCTTTTTATTTATTCGCATTTATTTTAATGAAATATCGGAGAGAACCGATTTTTTAAATTTCTTGATGAAATATTAGTGCACGTTTCTATTAAAATTCGATTAATCGATTTTATTTTAATATATACATCAAGAACAAGTTCTACGCATGCTGCGAAAGATAGGTATTAGTGATGTGTAGTTCGTGAACGAACTGATTGAAAGAACTGATTCATGAAAAAGAACTGCACAAAAAGAAGCTTTCGTTTTTTGAAACAATTTCAAAACGTGTTAAAAAAATATATATATATTTTTTTTAATTTCAAAGACACTGCCATGTACTTTGACTAAAAAATCACACTTTTATCTCATTCGGTTCGGAAGATATAGTCCGGACAAGCAAAATAAAAACGATTACACAGTCGCTTAGTAAAATTTGTTTACATATGTAGATCTAAAAGATTTTTGAAAACAATCAGTTCTTTGGGAACCGGATCTTTGAATCAGTTCTTTATAGTGAACTGTTCCGCAAACAGAACTGTAAAACCCATCACTAATAGTTATGCCCACCGAATAACCCGATCATAGCGGTTCTGCGACCATTGTGTCGTACTATATATATATATATATTTATATATATATATATATATATATATATATATATATATATATATATATATATATAGAAAGTTTTCTATGAAAAACGACTACCTACTATGTATTACACACATTTGTTTTCGAATCAAATATTCTCTTGATTAAGTTGACTTAACTGCGCGATAAATATAAAGTAGAAAATTAACACCGGTGTCCGGAAATGAAGTTTAACACGTAACAGAATAATTAATCGAGATTAATTAAAAAACTCGCGTTAAATGTTGTTTTGAGTAACACTTTCCGAACTATCATTGATACATTATGTCGTAGATTTTATTAATATATCGTAATATTATAAATTTCTTACAAAATAAATGATAGAAAGAAAGGTGTGCAGGTAAAGCCGACCTTTTTAGCTTAATATAAGTGTTGTACAAACCAAAAAAAATAATAATAATAATAATAGTAATAATAATAATAATAATAATAATAATAATAATATGCCCTCTGTTCATTTTTATCGAAGAGATGGGTTTCGCTCAAATCATGAAGATTTTGATTTAAATTTTGTAATGATGTCGAAATTTACTTCTAGCATTTTTCGTTGAATTTTGCTCGCAAATTATGTTACTTTTCTTTCCTTTTATTACATATGTAAACACCGAAAAACTGTACACTTCTTTATTAAAAAAAAAGACAAAAAAACTGATAAACTTCTATTTGAGAAAAAAATAAAAGAATATCAATTTTTCCAAGCCTTGAAAGTAAAATGTTATTTATAGATCTATAAAAACTTATCG